>VDFB02270033.1:0-61419 GCA_007258455.2 Sequoia sempervirens
TCAACAAATTGTTGGTGGGAATAGGTTAGAAGAGAAGAGGAAGGTCTTAGACCAACAAGGGATCTTTGATCAATAAGTTTTTTAATATTTCTTCCCAAACACTTAGCCAAAATTGTAAACAGAATAGGAGAGATAGGATCTCCCTGTCTGAGACCTCTGGAAGTCTGAAAAAACCTCGAAGGTGACCCATTCACAATAACAGAGTAGTAGCTGTCGAAACAAGCTGGTTCATCAGCTGGATGACTCTGTTATTAAAACCAAACTTGACCAGGATTTTAAATAAAAAATTCCAATCCACCCGATCATAGGCTTTAGAAATGTCCAGTTTAAGAATGAACCCTTTAGTCTTCGAGACCATTAAAGAATGTAAATTCTCATGAACAGTGATAACTGAGTCTAGAATGTACCTACCTAGCACAAAGCCATTCTACTGCAGAGAAATCAATTAAGGAAGCAAAGAAAGCATTCTTGTAGTCAAGACCTTCAAAATGATTTTATAGATAGAATTGCATAGGCTGATTGGCCGAAAAGCTTGAAACTCTGAAGCCCTAGGTTTTTTTGGAATAAGGACCACAAAAGTAGCATTAAGTTCTTTCAAAAGACATCTTGATCCAAAGAATTCCTTGACAGCATTCTCGACATCCAACTCAACAATTTCCCATAACACTTGGAAGAAGAATAAAGGATACCCATCAGGTCCAAGAGCTTTATTGCCATCAAAAGAGAAAACAACTTTCCTTATTTCAGCCTTGGAAGGAATAGCAGTGATCATAGAATTTTCATTATGACCAATCACCTTGGGTATAGCCTCAAGCAAGGAGTCTTGAGCTTCAGGCACAATCTCTCCATTACAAGAAAGAAGGTTCTTGAAAAAAATAACAGCCTGATTCTTGATATCTTCTTCCTCCTCAAACCTAGTCCCATTAACATCAATGTAAGCAATTCTATTAGCAGCCCTATGTTTTGAAGCAGACAGGTGAAAAAATCTGGTGTTCCTATCACCCTCAGTCAACCAAGACACCCTAGATCTTTGCTGCCAATAAACTTCCTCTTTAGCAATGATGTCATGCAACTGAGTGAGAAGTTCATTTTCCTTTTCTCTGTAATTATCAATGTACCCCCATTTCTAGATTTTAGCCTGGATCTCCTGAAGTTTACCCTGAGTATCCATCTTAGTTCCAAAGATATTCCCAAAGGCATCCTTTTTCCATATCCTCAAATTAAATTTCACTTCCTTTAATTTTTTTGCAATCCTAAACATAGTTGTGCCAGTAATATCAATATTCCACCATCTCCTGATTTCCTCAAAGATCCGAGGATGAGATAACCAGAATTTTTGGAATCTGAAAGGGGAGTTCTTTTTCACCTTGGTAGGATCTGTCGTTAAACAAATGGGAAAATGATCAGATCCCACCCTTGATAGAGCTCTTAAAGTACAAAAATAATCTATAAACCATTGACCAGAAACAAGGGCCCTATCCAGTCTCACTTGGATCAAATCAGGCCCAATCCTCCTGTTAGTCCAAGTATATGAAGCACCTTGCAGGTCAAGGTCTATCAGGGCATTACTGTTGATGAAGTCAGAGAGGCCAGATTTGCTATCCCAGTTAATTTGAGAACCCCCAAATTTTTCATCATTCAAGAGAGGAGTATTGAAGTCTCCCATGACCACCCAGTGCTCATTAGCAAAACACTTTCGAAAAGCAGACAACTCACACCAAAAGGAATTTCTAGCATTCTCACAGTTCGGGGCATATATATTGGATTGAATCTAGCAAAAATTGTCTCTTATGTGGGTAAATATAGTGGCCATATGATTACCATTCTCTATTAAGGGCTCACCTCTAATAAACAACTTATTCCAAAAAGTAACAATTCCCCCCAAAGCACCAATAGAACTATTCCCATGAGCCCCATAGTTCTGAAAAATTCTAAAGCATTCTACTTTATCTTTAGGAATTTTTGTTTCTTGAACAAGAAGAATGTCAGGTTTGTGGTCCCTAACAAAATTTTGAAAAACATCCTTTTTGTGATGGCTATTTAGCCCTCTTATATTCCAAGACATAATTTTCATTTCTTACCTGGGGATTGAAGTATCTCCGGGATGGTCATTTGGATCCCATCCGCAATATCCTGAAGGCTACCATGTTCCCTTTGCCATTTTTCTGATCTCCTGCCCTGGCTTAGCTTATTATTTCCACAGTCTGCCTTGGCCCTAGTTCTTGTGATCATTCCACTTGAGGTTTCCATCCTCTGTTTTCTTTCCTTCTTTGACCTTGAATGTGAAATAATCTCCTCCCATTTAGTCTCATCTTGGCTTTCCAATTCTCTTCCTGATTCCCAACCCTTCTCAGAAAAAAGCCTCTGATCCCAAGGAAGGGTATCCATTAAGCCATTCTTGGCTTCTGGAATGTTAACATTAGGTGTTTTCATTTTCATACTTTGGGACTCAAAAGTATCCCTCACAACTTCCAGAGTGGCATTCTCCAGATCCTGTTCCCCTTTTGAGTGAGGGCTATCAGCAAGAATTTGAGAAGGGAAAGGTATTCCTATCTCCAGGGACAAACCCTTAATGGGTATTTCCTTAAGACCAGGCAGATTCATTCTACCAGCCAACACCAAAGGTGAAGGCGAGACAAAACCCGTTTCTTCACAGCTTATTTCAACCTTCTTCTGAGTATCCCAAGCTCCCTCCACAGAGTAAATTTTTTCCTTACTATCCACATGTGGTGAGATCATGGATTTAGGATCCTTAGGATCTGAAGAGCTAGTACATTCTATACCATGGCAAGCATCCTTATGCAAACATCTATGGTTCTCCTTCAGATCAGGAGCAAAAGTGTTTCTTTCAAGATTCTCCTTTGCACTAGGGGCAGAAATTTGCCTCTCAAATTTTTTCCTCCATACAGTCTTAGGGTTAGCAACTTTCTCCTTTTCACTTTTATTGTTTAGCGGGCACTTTTTTGCCCAATGCCCAGACTTTTGACATTTAAAGCAAACAAAGGGTGTGGTCTCAAATTCAATAGCTTGCTTCCAAACTCCCAGCTTGGATTGGATGTATTCACAGTTACTCTTGGCTCATGAGAAGGGTTTATTTCTCTAATAGGCGAGTCATCCTGAGAAGGAGGAGAATCAACATTTAAACTTTGTAACCCTTCTTCCTCCTCTTCTCCTTCATTCCCTTTTTCCAAGATAGGTAGATTAAAAATATCATCACCGCAAGTTTGTGAGTACACATTTTTGTTTGGTGGATCATCATCGCCACCTCCCTAAGCACCTGTTACTAAATACTGAGGGACATTACTGGTTGAATGTCTATTGGAAGAATCTTTGGATGTACCTTCAATAGCCCTTGAGTCCTTTGATCTGGTACAAGGGCGAGACTATTCATTTTTCTTCTTGGTTACCCATTCCTTAGTTCTAGTTAGGACATCAATAGTTCTTGCCTCGATGGTTTCCTTTTCCTTGAAATTCAAATCCATGGTAGGTATGGGCCTGCTTTGTATGTGTTCAGTATATACTGGATTAATCATTTTAGATCCATCTTTAATAACATCCCTCAAATCCCACTTCAAGTCATAAATAATTTTTTTTTCTACCATCAACCTCATCCAACTTCTCCTTCTCACCTCATATTCATCAAAAAAATTGGCCCAATAGTCTTCAAGATTAGGTTGATGATTGAAAGGACCTAATTTTATATTTTCCTTTACATAATCCTTCAGGTCAAAAGGAAACCGCTCATCATATGAGGGCATATTATACTTGGACATCTTTGCTTCAATGTTCAAGGAATTAGACATGGATTAGTAGTTGTATGCACCAAATCCAAATGGAAAATTGATGGTAAGTCTCTTTCTATCTCGGCATCTTCTATTCACATCAACTAATTTCCTACTAACCTCAATGACTACCCATGTATCTTCAAGGTACCTAGGCAATTTAATGGGAAAGCTTGCATATCCACCCACTCTTATATATGAAAACCTTTGAACCTGGATTAAATGACAACTGTAGAAACTCACAAACTGTATGGCTTCTAGAGACAATATTATTGTGGGGCATCCTTGCAATTCCCTAACCAATCTCATAGTGAAAGTATAAGCAATTCTTCTGAAATGAAAGAAAATTTTATGAAGTTGAAGCTGATCAAAGTAGTCATAGATAGGTACTTTATTTGGCAGTAGGTCACTTGGCCTTAATCCGGGCCAGGGTCGAGTACTCACAAGGGAATATATTAAGTAGGATGACATGAAAAAGAACCTATTCGAAACAAATATTGACAACATTTCATGTATACAATTACTAATGATCTCAACAAAATCCAGGAATTTCTCTCCACTTAATATAATTTGAATAAAGTAGTACATCCATTCCTCAAAGTTGTGGACATTCTCATTGCCCCTAACCCTATGCAATAACACAATAATGTCAACAACTTCATTTATCAGGTGATTTATGTGTAGGTTGTGAGGAAACTATGATTTACCCTTCTTGGGCTTAACTAACCAATAATTTTCTATCACGTTCCTATAAATTTCCTTTTTGCTAGTAAATTCAATATGAGAATTGGTCATGTCCATTGGAAAATATTCTTCCCTCTCTAGAGTCCTCAAACATGACATGAAGGTAGACCTCTAAATTTCCAGAACCAACCTATTTTCCTCTGTTCTAACTTCCCGTGTCTGAGAATTGTAATTCCTGATGCACTCCAACACTAATTCAGGACCTTGCATGACTATAGGAAATGTAGTGGCCTCAATTAATCCACTACCCCTTTCCCTCTCAATGATAGGTGAAGGATTGGGTTGGTTAAATTTATTCCTTATTTCATCTAAGTTAACTAGCCCTAGCCAAGTGTCACCAATCTCAGGCCCCTCATAAGTTAAGCTAGACACATATTCATAACCCACATACTTAACCCTCACCATGCTCAAATATGAATTTCGACAACACACACTTCTTGAATACAAACAATTCAGAAAATAGGCTATATGGATAAATTGTAAATACCTCTAATGGTGGTTTCGACAATCCACACTACGAGCATCCTCCAATTCTTCCCCAAAAATTGCCACTACAAGAATGTTTTTTTTCATTCTACTATTTTATTAACCATAGCTACATGGAAAAACATGAGGGCAGATGGGCATTAATTTCCCCAAATTATAATTATGACATGTGGTAGCTATCGTTGTCAACATTCCCCATATAACTGTCATTTAAACATTTGAAAACAAACGTCTATAGGCCGTCATAAAAGAGGTTTGTAGAACTTTAGAAATATGCGTCCAAGTTTGAGCGCGACCAAAAAAAGCCACCTAGGATTATAATAATCACATTAAGGATGAAGTTCAACCAAGTACACAAAACACCGCCCAATGTAATGCATGAAAGAAAACAAAAGGGGTCCTAAGTGACAAAGTGAGGAGTTCAACAAACTACGTAAAACCATGCCCAAGTTGGCATGATGGTATAAAAGATTGCCCATGTTTAAATAAAGGATTATATGGGTTAGCAGAAACTTAATGAGATGGGGAATGAAATTAAGGTAACACCTTAGAAGTAGCCAGAGCAAGACAGGTTGACCTATGACTATTGGGGGTGGTGGAACCACTTTTAGGGCTAATCTCATGAGCATCTAGAATGGTAAGGGTTGGGGAATAAGATCTTGGCTCTTTTATCATCACTTTTCTTTTCTTACTAACACCAAAAGAGAGGGGAATAGTATTGCATTTTTCAAGGGTAATTTTGAGGAGCGTCAACCAAGAAGGGTCCACTTTTTTAGGGATAGGGGTCGTGTGATTTTTTGGTTTTTTCTTAGAGGAGTGGGATCAACTTAACAGTAGCTCAATTTTTACTAAGCTTTTAGGGGAAAAATTGTTCTCAAGTAGATTATGAAAGGAATTCATTTTCAGGGTGGTGGTGAGGACATACTTGTAGATGGCCCTAATTAAACCCTGACACAAGGGTGGGTTAGCTCCATTAGTTAGGCTCTACTATAACGATGAAAAAAGGAAAAAAGGAAAATTGATTTTCTCCAAATGTCAAATGTGGCTAAGGATGGGGAAATGGTATCCATGCACAAACTGAAATTAACCCTCTAAAGTAAAATATTTCATAATGTAAAATAACAAACATTATGGTAAGGAGGTAGGAGTAACAACCTGGCATAGCCATTTTGAAACCTTTGTTCTTTTTCCTTGGCTTCAAAAAGTTTGTCAATATAGGTTTGGTAGTTCCCTACACTTTTCTTGGAAATTTTCTTTCCTTAATATTTGAGACCCATGATAATAGCTATCAGTTTAGCATCCACTATGAAATGGATCCCACCCATTTCGACCTCACAGTCCCTCTAGGAATTTACAAATTTATAGCTAAGCTCCTCACTATAGCCCTTTATACCTTCAAAGTATGGGGTGAAACCAATAGATTCAAAAAGGCTCCAAAGCTCTGCATTCTTCCTCAGAGAGTCATGTTTGCTTGGTTCCATTCTCTTTCTAGGAAATCCCATAGTTTTCTCACTGGTAATTCTATCCTTGTGCAATAACAAATAATCAGCTCTTAGACCCTTCTCGTCCAAGATGGAAATCACAGGAAGTTCAAAAATTTTAGCATTAATAGTAACTTGAGAGCTTTTCATTTGAAATGGTGATGTCTGAAACCCACTAGAGATAATTTTAAATAAATCCTACTATTCACTTGTAAATAACTCATTTCTTCCCTTCCATTTTTATTGAAAAAGACAACCACCCCACCATTAAGAAACATAATTAATCTTTCTTTATTGTACTCCACACTATTGGGGATGGCCCATGCAAAACTATCATGTTGATAATAACTTGCAATATTCTGAGGGGATTGGGTGGGTAAATTGATTATATGAAATATTTCTAACTCCTTTCCTTTTTTAATCCTACACGAGGCTTCTAAAATATCATTTATTTTTGTCTTATTTCTTTTATGCTTCTAAATATTTTTTGTACTCTTTCCATCATTAGAGTACCCCCACTCCCTTCTCTCCATATTTCCCACAACCATTATGAGCAAGATAATGATTAACATAATAAATTGATAGCTCAACAAGTACTCCATCAACACTAATTTCTTTCTATCCACATAGGATTTTTTAAAAGTCCAAATTTTTCTTTGAATATAATCTTTTTGATCTAACTTGGTAGTTGGAAATTTCCAATACCCCCACTAAAATTGTCTTAAAAAAATATTTTCCATTGCATCAATGACCATATTACTCTCCTATACACATGGGAAATTTTTAATTTCTAGAAGGATTTCAAAATTTTCTTACAAACATCTAGAATGTCTTTTAATTCCCAAGGCACATCAACCATATTATTTAAATATTTTGTTATTAGCTTGGAATCACCTTCAATAAATACTTTAGTGTAGCCTTTGTCCTTCATACAATTTATTCCCACCCATGTGTAGCTTTATCCTCTACCATATTGTTTGCTTCTATGCCTAGACCTCTACCGTATCCAACCACTAAATTACCTTGATGATCTCTGATTATTCCTCCAGCTCCTACCATACTAGAGTTTCCCTTTGAAAAAATAATAGAAAATTACATTTTATCCATCTTGAATTCAAAGGTAATCAAATTGTACTCCTAATAAGTTGTTTTGTCTAGTTGATGTTAGTTAGATCTTGTGAGATACCCCATAGTTTCTTGATTCACAACTCTTTATAGGAAGGCATTTTCTTAGAAGGAGAATATTTGCAGTTAATATTTTCCTTCAACTATTGTCATAAAGACATGAACAAATATTTGTTGTTCTTTGTGGTATCCCTAAAAACTTTATTATTCTATTCTTTCCACAATCTCCAAGTGAAGAACAAGGGAACTTTCCTCCATAGATCAATAATGATGTTATGCAAATAGGGACAATAATTCTAACATTTTATAAACATCCTAACTGAAGAAGGGAAAACCCAATAAATTATCATGTTTTTCATAAAGAAAGACCAAAATTCCTGTGAGTAGGGACATTGAAACATCAAGTGCATAATAGTTTCTTCAGCTTCATTACAATGGTAGCATTTATTCACCGAGTAGAAGCCTTTTTTCTTAAGATTATCAAGAGTGAGAATCTTGTCATATGCCATTGTCCACCAAAAGAAATTAACTTTAGGTATTAGGTTCTTGCTCCAAACCATTTTCCAATTAAATTCCCAAATTTGAATTTGAACCATAGATTTTATGGTTGGTAGAATGCTCTCTTTTGTTCAATTAGGGTCTTTCACCTAATGAAAAGAGATAGATCCCACACCCAAAATCTAGGTGGTTCACTCAATCTAAGATATGTATGATGAAATTATGACTAAATGAAATGATCTAAATGCAGCTAATTAATAAAATTTATTGATTAAGAATGTAAAACTATTGAAATGCAACTTGTTTGAAAACACATTATGTAATGCAAAAACACCTAGAAATGAATGCAAATTGTAGCAAAACTTGACGAAACTGAAAGTGTGCACTTGGAATATGGATGGAGACTAGAAGTGACTTCTGGAATGCTGATAATCCTAATTTTTAGGCCTGGTGGGACTCATTCGCCATTCTTGGCGAATTAGTCCCAGTTTTGTAAAATTGTTATGGAACCCATTTAAGACAAAAGGGTATCTAAAAATGCAGAAACCCAAAAAATGACCTAGAAGTGGGATTCATTCACCACTCATGGTGAATGAGTCCAATTTTGAATTTTTGAATATTCAAAGGTGGAATCCAGAGCTTTCGGTATGCACTTTAGAATTCTCTAGGTGGTCGCTTCTGAAACTCTAATTTCTGAGCCTAAAAGTGACTTTTGATAGATATTTTTCCTTGGAAAATGAAGAGAAGACCTAAAAAAATCTACAAATTGATTTTTAATGATTTCCAAGCTTCCAAGATGCCTAAATCTGCCAACACACAAGACAAGAGAGCGAGAAATGTTGAATGTTAGGGCATGGGGGTTTTCCTTGCTCAAACCCCTTTTAGGTAATTAAACCAAAATAGAGAAAGGATGCAATGAAGCATGCAATAATGGAGTTGATTACCTTGCCATGATGTTTGATCTTGAATTTCTGCAACAAAACATGAAGAATCTACCCTTGAATGTCTAAAAATTGTTATCTTAATGACTTGAAATGATAAAACCCTAACTTGCTTGACTTGAGATGGAATAATGATGGATAAATAATGAAGAATGGTTATGATTTAGTGTTTAAAGAGTTGATTTTATAGTAAATTCACTTTACTAGCCTAAAAATTGGATCGCTAAGGCTGACATGTGAAAATAATAAACTTAAATTTTAAAATTTCCCCCTCAAAGGTCAAAAATGGGCCAAATGGGACTCATTCTCCACCCATGCAAAATGGGTCCTACTTGTGGGACTGATTCACCATGGATGGAAAATGGGTCCCACAGGGGCCATTTTGACAACTAAGATGCTAGGAAGTTAAGAAATAAGGTTTATATTGTGACTTTGTCGATTATTTGATCAATTTAAGCCTTGGGATACACAATATGGGGTAATAGGGGTATATTAATGATGATGTGAATGTCTATTATGGCTTGGAATAGAGAATTCAGTGTGAAAGTGTGATTAAATACACTTTACAACACTAAAATGAGGTCCACGTAGCCTAGGAAGGCACAAGAACCAATGTGAATGTGCAAGACACATTACAACACTAGTTTAACATTAAGTTTAATTCAAAAACCTTCTATATTGATGTGAAGATGTATTTAAATACATTTTATAATGTTGAATTAGGGGAAAATGGGTTAATTAAGTCTAGAAAAGCGTGAAAGTCCATTATAAGAATTTACAACACCTTTACAATACATCATTAAAAGCATGTTATTCAATTTGTAAGGATCCAAGACCTAGTGTGGATGCATAAAATGACTCACAACACTTGAATCAAAGCCTCATTAAGTTCAACTTATCATGAATAATTCCCATGTCAAGCAAGTAATACTTTTTTCTACAATAAAAAATCAATGAGTATTCAAAAACTTCAGACATAGATTTGACAAAGATTCTCCCAAATGAACTTTTAGTCCATATCCACTCATCTCCCCTATCCCTCGATAAAAGATCAGGTTCACCAATTGTTGCAAGAGAATACACAAACTAGCTTCTGAATTGTACTATCTATATTTGCATAAAATTGGTCATGTCTAATCCAGGCATTTAATTAAATATTTTATTATTTAATTAATCCTCTAAAGTCCTCTACATATGATTAAATTTAATTAATTTAATTATATTGTTTATTCACTTTATTCTTCTGTCATGATTAAATAAATCAATTTTATTTAATTATTTCACATCCATATGTCTACTTAATTAATTAAATAAATACCCTTTTATTTATTTAATTAATTATCACCTTTTTGAATTTAATTAAGACTTTTGATTTAATTAAATTTAAATATTTCTTTTCTCCTATTCAAAAATTTCTTCTAATTGATTAAATATTTTATTTAATTAATTTCATCCACACATCATTTCTTAAAAAATTTAATTAAATATTTTTATTTAATTAAATATTTCATTTAATTATGAAATCCTCCATTATTCTCCAAATCTTAATTAAATATTCTATTTAATTAAGAAAATCTTCCATGTCACCAATAAATGAATAATGAATTTAGTAAATTCATTATTTATCTTCAAAATCTTTCCAAAATCTTACAAAAAGATTATTTTTACAATTCATCTTTATCATCTCATCTTATCTCTTTCACAAAAAAGGAAACAAATCTTGCTTTTTGTTTCCTTCTATTTTTCTCTCCAATCTTACCCATCTTCGACTGTTTGATCTGCCAGGAATTTTCACAGCCATTGATCACATTAGCCAATTAGAATCTTTTGAAAGTTCTATAAATACCCCTGTGAACCCAAGCATTGGTTACAACACACACACAACACATAAACATTAGATACAGGCATTCAGGTGATTAGCATTTTAGCATTGTTAGCTTCAACTTTAGAATTCATAGCATTTCTTAATTCTAGTTTCTTTTAAAAAGTAATCATAGCACATTAATCATATCTTAGCATAGCATGCATCCGTCTTTAATCTTGTTCTCTAGGAAGACTGTTTGTTGAGCCTAGCCCAAGATCTAAGAGCAAGCTAGAATAGACAAAAACACTGGAGATAGAGGACAATGGAACATCTTTGAAGCATAAATGGAGTTTGCATTTATTTTCTTTATTTTATGCTTTGATTTAAAGTTTCATTGGTGTGTTTGATTTATTGTTTAATATACATTTGATCACACTTAATATACATCTACCTGCATAGTTTTCTAATAGGTTTCCACATTCGGAAGTTCGGCTTTTAAAAAACAATCGCGTTTTAGCGCATTCGTGGGTTTCTGTAGCGCATCCAGGGCTTCTTTCAGTGCATCCGAGAACTGTTTTAGCGCATCTAGGGAACAAAATAGTGCATATAGGGAAAAAAAAGGCACATACATTAGCTCACTTCATCAAAATTTTGTTTTAAAAAGTTGCATTTCTAGATTATATTTTTTTTAAATAAAGTTGCATTTCTAGATTAGCGCATTTAGGATTTCTTTTAGTGCATTTAAGGTTTTCTGCACCGCATTTACTGTCTATTTTAGCACATCTGACATTTTTTTTAGTGCATCTAGCATTTTTTAGTGCATTTGGCACTTTTTTTAGCGCATATGGCCTCTGTTTTAGCACTTTTATAGTCAACATTAAAATGGCCATATCTTGGTCATATTTTGGTCTTTTTCAGAGCTTTTTTTTTTGAAATGGGGTAGAATTTCATAAGCTATCCAGTAGTGTAGGTTTTTATTAACTTAAAAAGAGTTTAAATTTTCATATTCTCACATATTCTTCAACGCATATGACTTTTGTTCTAGCACATTTATAATTTGTATAATTTACTCTCTTGATCTGACACAACTACGACCAATGGTTTTATTGCTATTTTTGGATTAAAATGAACCAATCCTAGGGTAGACACAACAATTTAAAATGAACCAATCTTAGGATAGACATGGAATTTAAAATGAAGCAATCCTAGGGTAGTCACCACACATTGATTTTGAGGTTAAAATGAATCCCATGCTTGTTGTGAAGAAACATCTTCACATAGATTAAATCATTGCCATTTGGAATTTAAAAAGAATATTGTTTGCTTTGTTTGGGGCAATAGGTCTATGCTCTCCCCTTAACTAGGTGATCAAAATACTAGACTTGCCTTTTCATTTTCTACAATTTTAATGATTTATTACATCCTTTAGAGGGCCTGCTCTTGTGGGAAAAAGTACTCACCCAAGAGGAACAACCCAAGTGGGTTCAAGCCAAAGCCAGACTATTCCACCCCACTATAAAATTTAAAGAAAATCTAGAGAATCCCTATTTTTTCGGTAGTGTGCAAGATAACCATCCCCAAAGCCTTTGTTCTAAAGGTTGGGAGGTCTCCTAAGGGAGTTTATTATTGTTGCACCGAACAAAAACCCTTACTAAGTTCCTAGTGTAGTATCCAATCGTGTCAGTTTCTGAACATCCTAATAATCACAGTGCAAGGGGAGGGAAGAATCTGCCCCCAAGACACTCACCATATAACTGCCAAGGACCGTTTGCTCAGAGGATCCGGTATCCACTTCCATCACTTTGAGTACACGCCTGGAAAAGACAAAAACATGGGCACCCCTTCAGGGGTGACATGGTTGTGTGAGTCAACGCAATTCTAAGATGTGGGTTGTTGATTATTATGATGACCTACTTGAGCACTAAGAGTGAGTTTGCTTCAATTCTTGATTTTGTGCAAAAACCTGTGAAATCATTTCTTGAAAACATTTTTGAACATACACTCAATGTTTAGGGCTTAAAAGAACAACTATTTTCAGAGTGTTTGTTTTGTTTTCCTCACGTTAAATTAGATTAATATCATCCAAGAAAGCACTAAGAATTTGATTGAATCAGCCTTTCTACTAGAATATGAGTTTCTACCATCATTGGACTAGCTACATACCCGATATCTTCTATGCTTAGAGATTGGAAATCCACCACGTTTGTTAGGAAGTTGATTGCCAATAGGATCAAGAAACCTAAGAAACATTTAGGTTACAAAAATAATTTGCAACAAATAAAATTCCTTTACAAGAGTCGAAACGTCTTGCTCCTTCATAGGTACCAAGATTTTGTTAGGGGATTTACTGACGAGTACCCTATAGAGCCTTTGTATTCCTAAGCCTTTTTCCAAAGAAGAGTTCTATCTCAACGACACAATCAAAATCAGCATCTTGAGTTTGATTTTATACTTCAACCCTCAATTGAATATCCCACTAATCCCAGACAAATCATTCACTGATCTTGGAAACAAACTAGGCTATTTGATACACTTATCATTTTTTGAGACTAGGATCAAATCTCAAAAAGTGCATCTTTTCAAACAAGTTTTTGATTATTGATTCAACTTCCCCAACAAGATTTTGATATCCTTTCATCTTGGAAGCCACAATCAAGAGTTAGAAACGTCATTTGATCATATCATAGGATTTTCATCTTATCAAATCAAGACACCATCATTTGTGCACTTCTCAAACTTGTGATCTAAGTTTAGAAGAACATTTCAAAAGTATATGCCTATTGTCCCAAGGTCCCAAAAAAACACAAAGAAGAAGATGAAAGAAGAGATCCACTTTACAACATGGGTGATAGGGAAGAAAATCCTTTTCATAGGTTTCATACTGGGAATAGTTCAAATGATGAAATAACCGATGAAATGATTCAAGAAGTTGAACAGGATCCACAGTTTCACATAATTTTGGACAAGATATTAGAGCGAGATAAAGAAGGCTACTTTCTTTTATTGGAAAACCAAGGTGCCAAATTTCCCTTTCACTACGATATGGAGAAAATTAAGGAAGATCTTGAAAAGACTGAAACTCCCTTAAATGATCTTAGTACTCTTACCCAGCAAATAAGAGCACTCCAAAGGAAAATCAAGGAAATACAAGGGGGCACAACTAAGAAGTCCTTTGACAAAAATATGAATGTAACCTCTTCTCCTCCAGAAACAACATCCAAATTCAATGTTTTTGAATTTTTGCAAAGGTTAAATGAGAAGCCCAAATATAATCCATCAAATAAAATTGACCAATCTTGTCATGTCATGCATTTATCTTCATCCCCCATAATTCAAAATGAACCTCACAATTCTTTCACCCAAGATAATGATTCCATTCAATCACCTTCTTCTATCATATCCTCTACATCCAATGATTCATTTCAATCTACACATCTCGATCAAGACATTCTACAAACCCTTCCTATCTTTGATCAATATCCTATCTCTCAAGAACCATATAATGATCCCCTCCTTTCATTATTTGATAATCCTCTTCCATCTCAAGAAAAAAATGTTCTTCCAAGTTCTCCATCCACCCCATTCAATGAATCCATACTCTCTTATGATTCCATCGCATCCCAGGAGCAGAACAATTCTTCCATCCTATCTAAAGATTCCCTTCCATTTGATGATCAAGCTACTCCATATCCTTCATCTAACGATTCTTTTCCTAGTCAAGATCAAAGTATCCCATCATCCTCATGTCAAGAGCCTCTCACACCTCTTCAAGCTATCGATGAACCCCACACCTATAAATTGGGATCCTCCACCTTTATCCACTCTAGTTTACTTCCAAAACCTATCCTTTCATCCATATCATATCCTCCTCAAAATGGACTCGCATCTTGTTTCACAAACAATGTATATCCCATGGGTAAACGAATGTGTGAAATTATGAATTACAAAGGCAAAGGCTTAGGCCTTCATGAGCAAGGTATGCTAGAACCCCTTTCTATCCAAGCACATCCATATCCTCATGCTCAACCTAGGTATCCTAGTCCATCAAACTCTCCATCCATCCTAGGTCCTTATCCTAGTCCATCAAACACTCCATTTATCCTAGGTCCTTATCCTAGTTCATCAAATCTTCCATCTATCCTAGGTCCTTATCCTAGTTCATCAAACCTTCCATCTATCCTTGGTCCTTATCATCCCAACCCTAGTTCATCAACCCTTCCATCCATATTAGGGTCCCAAGTTTCTCCATCTATTCTTCAAGAACAACAAAGGCACACATCCTTGATCCACTTTCAAAATTCTTCCCACATTAACTCATCCATCATACCTCCATATCGGTCATCTCAATACACTCCTCCCATTGCTTTTGGAAGCAATTTGGGTTCCAAATGTCAAAAGCTTCAATATAAAAATACACATGTATCAAAGGATCAACATGTCTCATCGAAGAGTCATGCAAAAATAAAAGAAAATTTGATCCAAAAATCAAAAGAAAAATTCAAAAGGCCACAAAGGCCCATCAAAGAAAAAGAAAATTTCAAAAGGCCACAAAGGCCCATCAATTCAAAAGAAAAATTTCAAAGACCACAAAGGTCCATAAATCAAAGAGAAAAATCTCAAAGGCCACAAAGGCCCATAAAGCAAATATAAAAATCAAAGTCATGTGGATTCCCAAAAGTCTCATAGAAACAATAAAATCAAAATTGGCATTCAAATTTGCTAATCTGAAAGCTTCTCACCATCTCCCATCTAAAAACATATCACCTTCCAAATCCACTTTTCCTCCATCACTCCATCACCTTTCAAGGTGTGTGCAAATGTTAATCTTGCCATCCTTTCCATCTATCCATCACCAAGCCTTCCAACCTCCTATCCATTATCCAACACCCAATCCCCATTCTCCTCCTTTAATTCAAAGCTTTGAATAAGGCCTTAGCTTCTACTATCATGCCAACATTTATAAGTCTAATTCCCATTCCCATGGTCTATTAGAGCACATATTCGAGGGATATTAGGTGAAAATTGATGCTTAAGCCCTTCCTCCATTCCCATATCATGCAAATATTATCTTTCATATCCATCTCCCTATCCATATACTATCTTCCATTTTCCTCTTATCATTCATGGTCATTATCCTCATTTCACCTTTGATCTTGACAAGGTTAATGATCTTCTTGAAAACAATGCATCTTATCCTATTCACTTCATCCAAATCTTCCATACCATATCCTTCATCATGCATCTTCTCTTATATTGTGGGGCATCTTGTTTCTTCAATTGGTCATCCCATTCCATCTTAAATGTCCTTGAAAAAAATCCCAAAAAAAAAACATCAAAATACAAAACAAGAAAAATACAAAAAAAAAATCAAAAAGAAATCAGAAAAATGCAATAAACACAAATAGGGAAAATCTGGCAAACAAATGCTATTTGTGGCTCTCCATCTATTAGTTCATATTCTGCACTTAGCTTCTCAGCCATTATTTCATGCATATTTCCATCATCTTAGGGCCATACCAACATCATGCAGTCATCATTTTCCTCGAGCGATAACATATTACCATGGATTGATCATTGTACATATTCATTTTAGCAAGTTGTGTCAATACTCAGGGAAAACATTGACATACTGGGGGAAACCAACTTTTAGGTTTTACCGAAGTAGCTAGACAATGACATAAAATTTGATCATGCAAACAAACAATCAAATCACATGAATAGCTATCCAATCATTAATCCATATCACAACAACTTTCAGTTAAGTACCATATCATGACTCATATCTAGATGATCTAAAATATGAATAATGTTTGGAATAGCAGTGTTATATTTTGAACAATGGTTGTTTAATTTTTGATATCATCTCTATAGAGCACACTTGATGATGTACTGAACTAGAGTGGCTAGGAAAGAGGATGATTTTTCTTTGTCTGTTGTCTTGAGATTAACTATCAATTTGGTGCAAATATGTTGTGAGACATAATTTCCAAAGCGTATCATTGATGACAATCTTAATATTTGCATATGAAAGTGGTTAATCTTTTTGTCCTTTTATACAAGAAAATAAGCTTAGGTCAGTCTCTACCGCAGCACCTCGATGTTGTGTTCACTTTGCTATATCAAAAATCATGAAAGTTGTACTCAGTCATCAGTCAAAAAGCACTTCCCTATGATGCTTGTACATACTTCCAACATTATAAAATGCTCTATGATGATTCAAGAAAGCTAACAGAAGGCACAACAAATAGTTGGTTTCACTTAGCTGCAAGAATTTCATTTAGATCATTGTACATATCTGCATATTGGATTTGCATTAGAGTTTTAAAAAGGCTAAACAAAAACATCAACGACTATCATGTCTCTTTGGATTATTTGTGGAGGACATTCAGAAATTTGTTTCATTATCATCTTTCATCTTCATCCTCATTTCATTAATCATTATCATTTCATCTAGGTCTTGTACATATCATATAGTTTATCATTTATCATTCATTTTCATATCATTTAGATACTTTATCATTTAGTTATCCATCATTATTCATTATCATTTCATTTATCA
Source organism: Sequoia sempervirens (assembly GCA_007258455.2). NCBI lineage: Eukaryota > Viridiplantae > Streptophyta > Pinopsida > Cupressales > Cupressaceae > Sequoia > Sequoia sempervirens. Next base: position 17,421 of record VDFB02270033.1, read on the forward strand.
TTTTTCATATCATATATAATTTATTTATTCTTTATTTATTTATTTATTGATCCATTACGCCGAGATTATTTTACTTTATTATCGACACTTTATTACTGACGGATTATTTTATCCATTTATTTATTCTACATCCGATGATTTTATTTATTTTATTTACGGACATTTCACTTATCATTTCATAATCTATTTTCACTTATCATTTCATTACATCTTCATTACCATTTATCATATTTATTACCATTTCATTATCATACTTTATCTTTGTGTCATCATTTCATAATCTATTTCATTTCACTTATAATTTCATAACATTTTCATTGTCATTTCATTTAGCATTATCATTTCATCTATTTCATCGTATTTCATTACATTTCATTACATACCATTTATCATCTTATCATACATTTCATTATTATTAATCATTTCACTTCATATCATTTATCATTCGTCACATTACATTCATATCATATCTTTACCCATCTATCATTTTCATATTATTTATATATCATGCCATTTTTCACATAACATTTGACCCATCTCACATATCATTTCAGATATTTTCCTAATTCATATGCATACTACACATTCATGATTGATTTCATAAACACAACATCCATTTTCCATCACATCATCATTATTTATTGCATTAGAAAAATCCAAAAACAAAAATTTCATACATACATTACATTTCCACATCATTTGCAAAACATACATTTTCATAACATTTCATATCATATATCATATCATTTCAACACGTTGCATTTTTATCATCATCATCCACTTGCATGACATCATTAGTACACATCATAAATCATTTTTCATCATCATCATATAAACATCATATCCAATCATCCTGCCTATCATGTTGGTCATCAAATCATTAAAATGCATATCAAAATCCATATCACATCATGCAGAAATACATGCATATCACATCATCATCTCATAAATGCACATAACATCATAAAAAATCATTGCCGGTGCATATCATCGCTCATCAAAAATAATACAAATGTCCAATGTCCAATGAAGCTAAAAATTCCAAAGAGGGATACATGAGATCTGACCAAAATAACCTACACGCTCCAAAAATAATATACATCATGATGTGTGAATGAATCAATAATGAGTCTCATAACTCTAACTACTAGTGCCCCCTAATGGAGCTGGCCTCTATGGTGGAAGTCCACCGCCTCCTGCCCCAGGATTTCCGCATGGTCCTGACACACCTTAATTGTGTAAAGGTCAATCAGAATCTATCTATCTATCAAATGACTCATATCATGTGATTTATCTATCAATGCCTCATATCATGCAATCATGCCCTCTATCTTTCAGAATCTCAAATCAATCTATCAATCCTCATTTACTATTTGTTTTTGTTTTTCAATGAAATAAAATTTATCAGAAATCAAATCAAATCTTTACTATCTATCTTCATCAAGATGGATTTATTAGACATCAAATCAAATCTTTACTATCTATCTTCATCAAGATGGATTTATCAGACATTAGATGAAATCTTTACTATCTATCTTCATCATGATGAGTTTATCAACAATCAAATCATCTTCCTATTTGTACTTCAATCACGAATGCAAATATGTTTTCAATCACATCATCTACTATTTGTTTTCTATCGTAGAATTATTTTTTTATGAGAAGACCTATCAATCATCTACTATTTGTTTTCTATCACAGAAAACAAATTTATCAAAATCCTTATCAATCATCTACTATTTGTTTTCTATTGCAGAAAGAAAAATTATCAGAAGTCCTATCAATCATCTACTATTTGTTTTCTATCGCTGAAAGTAATTTATCAGAAGTCATCTCAATCTAACTACTCTTTGTTTTTCCTTCACTAGAAACGAAGTTATCAACTATCCACTCTTTGTTGTTTTTTTAAAGAAAAGTTCTTAGCAAATCGCAATGCAATCAATCATTCTACTCTTTGGAAACAAAGTTATCAACTATCTACTCTTTACTTTCTATTTTAGGAAGAAAATTTATCAATTCATCATTTATCAGATCTTCTATCATTTATATCCATATCAACATGATGATAAGACCATTTATCTATCTATTGACCAAAGAATCAATATACATTATCATTATTTCATCAATTATTGGGAGCTAAATCACTGAATCCCTCTCATCATCCAAATTTCATCATCAACTCAAAAAATTTCTCATCATTAGTGATTTACCTCCTGAGGGGGCATCATCAATATCAGCTACATTTTTTTCAATCAAAAACATATCAGATTCAAATCAAAAGGCATATCAGGCACATTTTTTTTTTTTTTTAATCGGGCAAAATGTATATGCATAAAATTGGTCATGTCTAATCCTGGCATTTAATTAAATATTTATTATTTAATTAATCCTCTAAAGTCCTCTACATATGATTAAATTTAATTAATTTAATTATATTGTTCATTCACTTTATTCTTTTGTCATGATTAAATGAATCAATTTTATTTAATTATTTCACATCCATATGTCTACTCTTAATTAATTAAATAGATACCCTTTTGCTTCTATTTTAATTAATTATCACCTTTTGAATTCCTAATGCCAAGACTTTTGATTTAATTAAATTTAAATATTTCTTTCTCCTATTCAAAAAATTCTTCTAATTAATTAAATATTTTATTTAATTAATTTCATTTACATGTCATTTCCTAAAAATTTAATTTTTATTTAATTAAATACCCTTCATATATTTTCAAATCATAATGCTCATTTCTATTTATTTATGAAATCCCTCCATGTTTTTCCAAATCTTTAATTAAATATTCTACTAATTAAGAAAATCTTCCATGTCATCAATAATAAATGAATAATGGAATTCTTGTGGGTAAATTCACATTTATCTCTCAAAATCTTTCCAAAATTTTCCAAAATCTTACAAAAAGATTATTTTTACAATTCACCTTTATCATCTCATCTTATCTCTTTTACGAAAAAGGAAACAAATCTTGCTTTTTGTTTTCTTCTATTTTTCTCTCCATTCTTATCCATCTTCGACCGTTCGATTTGCCAAGTATTTTCATAGCCATTGATCACATCAACCAATCAGAATCTTTTGAAAGTTCTATAAATACCCATGTGAACCCAAGCATTGGTTACAACACACACACAACGCATACACATTAGATACAGACATTCAGGCGATTAGCATTTTAGCATTGTTAGCATCAACTTTATCATTCATAGCATTTCTTAATTCTAATTTCTTTTAACAAGTAATCATAGCACATTAATCATATCTTAGCATAGCATGCATCTGTCTTTAATCTTGTTCTCTAGGAAGACTGTTTGTTGAGCCTAACCCAAGATCTGAGATCAAGTTGGAATTAACAAAAACACTGGAGATAGAGGACAATGGAACGTCTTTGAAGCATAAATAGAGTTTTCTTTTCTTTTCTTTATTTTATGCTTTGATTTAAAGTTTCATTGGTGTGTTTGATTTATTGTTTAATATACATTTGATCACACATTGTCTTCCCCCTCTAAGAACAACATTACTCATATAATTTTTAAAATTTATCCATTTAGGCCTCAATCCATCCCAATTGATATAATTAGTGACATTTTTTCCAATAGCTCTTTTCAATCTGATTTTAATTTTTTTAAGGTTGTCACTTGATGAAAAAGGAGCACAATTCGTCCAAGCATCTTCTTATAAGTTTGTTCTCTGATAATTCCCAATTCTCATTTTCACTCCTTATTTGAGTTCCTTTGATCTTGATCAAGTTATTCTAGAAGACAAAACCATAGGGAAGATCCTCTTTCCTCAAGAAGCAGCTTTGATCTTTGTTTCCCAACTATTTTTCTCTAAGAATCTGAACCTAGTCTTTGGCTCCTTCCAGAAGATACCAGCCTATTTTTTCCACTAAAGCTTTATTGAAAAGTTTGATCCTTCTTATGCCCAAATCACCATCTATCTTCAAGGTACAGACTTTATCCCATCCAACAAGAGCCAATATTTTCATCTCTTCTACACTAGACCAAAGAAATATCCTTTGAATCATTTCTATCTTTTCAACTATGAAGGCCGAGATGTTAAAGAGGGAGAGATAGTAGACAAGGATGTTTTGTAAATAAGCTTTCAAAAGTTGCAATTTCCCTACAAGGAATAACAACCTTCCTTTCCATCCAACCAATTTCTTTTGGATATTTTCAATAATATAGTTCCAATAATTACTATGGTGTTTTTTGGAAATGAGAGGTAGGCAAAGGTCAGTAGTCGAGAGATCAGCTTCTTGGCATCCAATTATGTTTTTAACTCTCTCTTTTATTGTCTAGGTAGTGTTAAATAAATAGATCTTGATTTTGTGATAATTGATATACTGACCTGAAGCTCTAGCATATTTATCTAAAATTTATTTCCACTATCTAGCTTCCAAGATATAAGCCTCCCCTAAAAGAATGGTGCCATCAACAAATTTTTGGTGGGAGGCTAGGGGAAGTGAGGAAGTAGCTTTGAACCCTTTCAATAGGTTTCTGTTAAGTTGTTTCTTAATATTTCATCTTAGGTATTTTTCCACAATAACAAAAAGGTATGGTGACAAAGGATCACCTTGTCTTAATCCTCTACCACATGAGAAGAAGAATTTAGGCACACCATTAACTAGAACTAAATACTTTGGATTTGTTACACAAGATATAATTAAGTTAAGAAATCTTTCCTTGAAACAAATTTTTTTAGCATATTAAAAAGGAACGACCAAGAGACATGATCATAAGCCTTCAAGATATCAAGTTTCAGAGCCATACCTTGTTTCGTACTTAATTCCATAAATGTAACACCTTGTGTGTATAAATTACTATATCCAAAATATGTCTTCCTTGAACAAAACCCTTCTGGTTAACAACAATCATTTTATTCAAGACCAACTTTAGTCTATTGACCTTTATCTTTGAAAATATCTTATAAGTAGTGTTACTGTAGTGTCAAAAACTATACTCCCTTCTTAGAGACAGTACAATTTCACACTCTTCTTGGACCTATTTTAGTACCCTTGCATTCATTTAATTTAAATAATCATTAATATGCCCCTAAGACCCTTTATTATGTGGCCTAAGGCTTATTTCAACTAAAATCTCGACAAAGTCAATAAATGCATTTAATATTCTAACTCCCTAACATTATCTCACCTCAAAAACTTAGGGTGGGATTAATACACCACCCTAGGTGTATTAGTCCCCCTAGGTCTTGGCATTTTAGTCCTATTTGGGGCATTTTAAGGGTTTTGAGCAGGAAATCAAGGTTTTTTAATTCAAATTTTGAAAATGTCAACATTTGGGATCTAATAAATAGTGAATTGGATAGGATTCCTATAAAATTAAGGTTTCAAATAATTATTTCACCTAGCAATTTTATCTAAGATGTAGAGCTTTTAAGTATCCAAGTATCCTAACAATTTTATCTAAGACCTAGAGCTTTCAAGTATCTAAGCATCCTAGCAATTTTATGAGATAAAAAGAATTCAAGAGCAAGTTATCAAGTATTTGGAGCAAATTTCCAGATTCAAGCATCATGTCAAAGTCTTCATGCATCATGTTTGTTTGTGAGCTAAAATTTGTGATGTAGGTTTCATGATTCAAGCAAGCATTCAAGACAAATCTTCAAGCATTCAATCAAGAGTCAAGATCCACATTCATGCTAGCCATTTCACACTAGTTTGCAAACCTCATATCAAGAGTTTGGTGAGTTGTAATATTGCATTTGTTCAGTCATAATTCCTTCATACTTTTTCATTTCATTTTAGGGTTTAATTACCAAAACGGGGTTTGACCAATGAAAACCACCATCTTCTAACAAAACAACATTTTCTCTCTCTCTCTCTCTCTCTCTCTCTCTCTCTCTCTCTCTCTCTCTTGTGATGTGTTTTTTGTAGATTTGGGTGAACTGGACTCATTCACCTAGCCTATTGATTTAGTCCCTGATATAGACTTTTGAAAACATTCAAAAGTGTCAGATATGGGTTTGGAGGACTCAGAAAGATACTTAGAAAAACCTATAGGTGGACGAAATCACCCAACCTATCATATTATTCTTGGGATAGTATTTCATCACTATTCTACAGATCATGATCAACTTTCAAAATAATTCTAGATTTTGTCATGAAAACCCTTGAGCAACACTCATACACCCTACTTGGCATATTTGTCTTGGTGTGAACCCTAATAATTTTTTTGAGATTTTGCATATCTTGTCTTGGAATCTCCATTCATCCAAGTACTTTTTTGTTCAATTCAATTTATTAGTTTGATTTTATGCTTTCCATTTCCTAGGTTTCATAGTGAAACAATGGAAATAGGTTGCCCCACCTTTTAGGAGATGGAGCACAAGGATATGGTCTTATTTCACTCTTGTTTCATTCAAAGAAACCCTAGAGATATTAATCCAAGGACGTAAAGGGGAAAGAGATCTGAAATAGGGATGACCTAGGGCATGATTAAAGATAATAAGAGGGTTCACCACCAAGCAAGGGCTTGGAAAAATAAGAGATGTAAATGAAATGCAAATTACCATGCAAAACCTAATTAGATGACCTAGGAAATGAAACTAAAATGCAGAATAAAAGATCGAGGAAGTACAGAGGTCTACCTGGGAGAGTGATGAGGTCAAAACAAGCTCCAAAACCCTGAAATCTTGTTTTTTGATGCCCACTGGGACTCATATGCTAGTATGGGCGATTTAGTCCTAGACTAAGGTTTTTGTGGAAAAACTTGAATCTCACAATGGTTGATCTGAATTCATTGAAACTTGGAAAATGAGTTGTACTAGGACTCAATATGCCACAATTGGTGTATCAATCCCACTTTTCATTTTTGGAGGATCAAGACCTGAATCTACTCTCCTATCTCTACTCTTCCACACTTTATTTCCAGATTTGAAACTCCAAATTCGGACATATAGGTGGCTTTTTGTGAAGATGACAACCGTGTGACAACTTGAAAAATTCTCTCAACCTTGTAACTTAGTCTTCAAAGATCCTTCAAGCTCCAAGACACCTAGATCTACAATCACACATGTAGAGAGAGAAAAAATTGTTAATTGTTATGAAATAGGGGTTTGCCTTGGTCAAACCCCATTTAGGTAATTAAACCTTGTGATGAAACAATGAAACATGAATGTGAAACATGAAATATGAAGCATGAACAATGATAGCTTGAATGATGTCTTGAAATTTAAATCAACAATCTAACATGAAGTGGCCATGTAAAATGTAGATCTTGATCTTAAATTAGATGTGAAACAATTCTTGCAAATGGATCTTCAATGCTACATCACAACATTAGCTCCACAAAATGATTGATGCATTTGATCTTGACATGATGATGAATCTTGAATTACTGTAGCAAATGATGAAGAAATCTTTCCTTGAATGCCTTAGAAATGCTCTTGAAAACCCTATGATGCTCTTGTGAAGTCTTAGAATGCTTAACTCTTGATATCTTAGGTTGATATCATGAAGGATTAGGTGAAATAATGATTTGAAACCTTGTTTATATAGTTATTCCATCCAATTTCCTGTTTATTAGATCCCAAATGCCGACATACATGAAATTTGAATTCAAAACCCTAATTTCTTGCTCAAAACCCTAAAAAGGGGCCAAATGGGACTCATACGCAACTTGCAGAATAGAGGTCCCATTTTGATGGGAATAATACACCCAAGGTTGCATATGGGTCCCACTAGGCTTTTTCAGGTGGAGGAAATATCGGGGAGTTGAAATATCAAGTTTATTTATTGATCTTGTTAGGATTTCGGTTGAAATAAGCCTTGGGATGCATAATAAAAGGTATTAGGGGCCTATTAATGATAATACGAAGGTCATAAATGCAAGAGGAACCAAAAATTAATGTGAAAGTGTAAATAAATACACTTTACAACATTAAATTAAGGTAAAATTAGGTCTATTTATTTTAAAAGGGCCCTAAATCCAACATAAATGTGTAAAACACATTAAAACACTATATCAAGGAAACATTAGGTCTATTTTAATGTTAATCATTCCCAAATTAAGTGAGAAAAAGGGATACTTTTTGTTTCACTACACATAGTGAGTTTGCATAAGTGTTTACATTTCTCCCTTTTGAAGCTTCATTCAATGGTGAACCCCCATCCAATTATCTAAGGAATCCACTAGCCATTCCTCAATCAGGTCACTTGGTTGAGGGATCTATTTTCCTAATGAATTAAAGTGTGAAATAGGTCCAATTCCATCTCCCAAAAGGTTGAACCCTATTTCCCTTTGGTTCATTTTGGTGAACGAGACCTTTGGAACCTTGAATTTTTAATTTGGAGAACATTATAGTCCTAGGTCTAGATCGCATTAACTTTACATGATATTTGCATTATTTGAATTGTATATAGGACTTCTAAATATTGTATGAGTGAAAAGTGCATATAGTTTGCATTTTTTCATTTTACATCATTCAATTTCATTGGAAATCTGTAATTGCAAACAATCAATTGAGCATATAACCTAGACATATTAAAATCAACTCAAAATTTGTTCATTCAGGCTTAGAAACCCTAAATTGGACTCATTTTCCCACCTAGGCATAATAGTCCCTGTACAAGTGTTTTTTGGAGATTTTTGGGTATTTTGTGCTATTTGTTTTTCCCTATATGAAACTGTCGATGTAGACACTAAAAAATGTCATGAATGATATCATACACTCAAATCAAGTATACTAACATCATTTCCTCTTGAAATCCACCCTCTTTTTGCCTAATTAATTAAAATATCCTAGCTATTTAATTAATTGCATCATTTTTGGCTATTAACCTAATTCATCAAATTCAGTTAATTCGCTCTCTTTCACGCTAACATTTCATCTCATTAAATTAAATAAATCAAACTATTTAATTTAATTCCCTAAGTCTTCTTATTTAATTAAATAATCCTAAGTTATTTAATTAAATATCATTTCACCCTTCCCCATTCATTAAATCATTTAATTTAATGAATATCACTTTATTCTTCTAATTTCCTTAATTATATGATTAAACCTTTTTTAATTAACAATTATCTAATTAATCCAATTCCTCCCACTTTCAAGGGAATATTCCAAAAGAATATTCCTTTTTTGCACAATTTAATTTAGTTTTAATTAACTAAATAACCTTTTTCCTCACCCATGAGAATATTCCAAAGAATATTGTCTCTCCTCCAATCATTTGAAAAAGGGAATATTCTCACTTGGCTTCTTGAGCAAACTAAACTTGAAACCTCTTGAGCAAGTTAACTTTTGACCTCTTAAATAGGTCAAAAGTGTGTTTTTTTGGAAGAAATGAGAACCCTTGATTAAATCTCATCTTGCATTCCCACCCAATGATGAGAATCCATCATCCATGCCTCCCATTTCCTCCATTCTTGACCATTTATTAACCTTTTTTTATCTCAACCCTTCATTTTTCATTTGATTTCCTATAAATAGGTCACTATTTGGAGACAAATGGATCCATATTTTAGAGAAAAATTATTCTATTGAAACCACTCACACTCACACTCATAATTTACTCACATTTAGCATATTTTAGTTCATTTTAGATGAATATTAGCTTTAAGCTTCCATTAATGGCTTCCATGCATCCATTTAGCTTGTTTATAAATTAGGGTTTGAATATTTTAGCTTGGAATCCACTTCTAGAATATTTTAGCTTTTGCATATTTAGATAATTTTTAGCATAAAATCATATTAATTTATCTTGCATCATGTTCAATTTAGCATGAATCATGTTTTCATCCACATATCACAACTGTTTCATCAATTCTCTTCAATATAATCGATTGAAACAAGCTCACTTATCATGGGATTAGGAAAGGGTCATTGTTCCACATCAACATGACACCAATATCACAATAGGATAAGTTTCAAATGGGTAAGAGTAGAAATTTAAATACTTTCATAGTTTAGAATGATTTGTTTTGATAAATGTTTATTTTAACTTTCATTTGAATGATCTTGTTGAGATTCAACATTAGTGTAGCATCAAAAAAAGTGCACCTTGCTTGATTCAATTTTAATTAATGATAAATTTGATTTAACATCACCTCAATCTAGTGTTGTAAGGTGTATTACACATTCACATTAGGTCTTGGGCCCTTGCAAACTGAATAAAATGCATTTATTGATATCTTGTAAAGGTGTTGTAAAGTTTTGTAAATGAATTTCACACTTTTATAGACTTTTCTTAAGAATTTAAGTCTAATGGACCTATATTTCCTTTAATTAAATGCTATAAAATATATTTAATTTCATTTTCACATTAATTTAGAAGGATTCTAAATTAAACCTGGTTTTAATCTAATGTTGTAATGTGTTTTACACATTCACATTGGATCTTGTGCCTTTCTAGGCTACGTGGACCTCATTTTAATGTTGTAGAGTGTATCTAATCACACTTTCACATTGACCTTTGTGTCCCTAGCCCTAATTACCCTTTATATGATCATTAATAGCCCCCTATGAGCCCATATTGTGCATCCCAAGGCATATTCTAATTAAAAACCTGACTAGATTGACATATGAACTTTATTTATACATTCCCTGACATCCCAACTAGAAAAATAGCCCCTATGGGACCCATTCGCCACTTTGGAAGAATGAGTCCCATCTAGGTGGGACTCATTTTCCCAGGATGGAAAATGAGTCCCATTTGAGCTATTTTCAGAGTTTGAGTGGGAAAAATTGGGTTTTAAGTTCAATTTTCTTCAATGTCGGCCTTAGGGATCAAATTAACAGTTGTTTGAGTGCCTTGCCTATATAAACAAGCCCTCAAATCATTTTTTCATAAGGTATTCATGTTATCAATTCAAGCACTCTAGGGTTAAGCATTTCAAGTCTCCACAAGGTCATCAAGATAGATTTCAAGAATAATTCTAGGGCATTCAAGGTTAGATTATTCATCCATTGTTGCACCAATTCAAGATATATCATCATGGAAAGTTTCTAATTACATTGTCTCATTTCCATGCTTCATAATCTTATTTCATCATTTTGGTTTAATTTCCTAAAAGGGGTTTGACCAAGGCAAACCCTATTCTCTAGCAATCAACATTTTCTCTCTTTCTTTGTGTGATTGTAGATCTAGGTGCTTTGAAGACTTGAAGATCATTGAAGAATAGGCTACAAATTTTTTGGAGTCATTTCCCTATTGGAAAGGTCAAAATCTTCACAAAAAGTCACTCACACCCCTGAAAATCAGGGTTTCCTATCTGGACACTTGGAGGAACAGAAAGAGCAGACTGAGAGCTATAGATTCCACTTTTGAGTTTTTAGAAAAGTCAAAGTGGACTCATTCACCATTAGTGGTGAATGAGTCCCACTATACCTGCTTTTCAATTTTTTTTATGAATTTGGATCCCCATTTGGCTAAAACAGGCTCTAGTGCAGTTTTCCAGAACTGGGACGAATTTTCTCATAATGGCGAATGGGTCCCACCAGGCTTAAAAAGTAGCATTTCCAAAATTTCAAAGTTTTTTCCAATCTTTGATACATTTCCATGTGCACACTTTCTATTTTATAGCTTTCTATTTTTCTTTATTCACATTTCTAAGTCATTTTCTAGGCCATTTTGAATATTACACTGTGTTTTCAAACATCTTGCATTTTCCAAGTTTACACTTGGTGGTGAACCCCTTTCTTGTCTCAATCATCTCCAAGGATATCTTATAGTCAGATCTCTCGCATCCTTCATTGGGTTGAGATCTCTAAGGTGTCCTTGAATGTGAATATTGTAAAATCGGATCCCTTCCTTTGTATCCCCATTTTTGTGAACAAGAAAGTGAAGCATCCATTTCTGGTGTCCACATTTTGGTGAAATCGAGTTTTGAACATCATAATTATGATTTGGAGTCTATCATCATCCTAGATCTAGCTTACATTAACTTTGCATTAGGATTTGCATTGGTTAATTTGCATCTAGGGTTTCTAAATTTTTGCATTAGTGAAAGTGCATATAGTTTCCATTTTTGCATCTCAAATCATCTCAAATCATCGAAAAAATGAATTTTCATTTAGGATAAACATCATACAAACTAAGAAGCATAATAATCAGTTGAAAATTTTTGAATTTTTTTGAAAAAATCCCTACTGGGACTCATTCACCACCTTGGGCGAATCAATCCCAGTGCACCACTGAAACTACCTTTTATAGCACTAAAAACCTTGTTTTTGCACTTTTGTTTACTACCATTAACAATTTGTATTAGTTGGTTGAGTTTCTATTACATGCATTTTATTAGATCTAGCTTAAATTAGCTAATTTTATGCATTTCTCAATTTCAGATTTGCATTTACAACATTTCATCTTTCAAGTTGTTGCATAATGTAATAAGAAAATTACCTTGTTTCACATCTGAAAATTACATTTAAAGATCTTAGTTTAGGTCATTGCATTGCACTTTCTTTACTTTTTCAAGATAACATGTTTTCTTTCATGAGATGTGGATTTGATATGGTAGCGTGTTTTCTTTCATGAGATGTTGCTTTGCATTACACTTTCTTTACTTTAGGTCATTGTATTGCACTTTCTTTAATTTTTCATGATAACATGTTTTCTTTCACGAGATGTGGCTTTGATGTGGCTTTGATAGCATAAGTACAACATCCCCTCTTATGAGTTCAATTTAGATTACATCAATGAGGTCATTAAGAAACATGTTAATCATCCAACCATTGACACAATCCTTAATATTACATTACCCATTGGTGAGGATGGTAGTGTTGACAATCATAACAATCATACTTGTTCTTCTCCTGATACCTCTCCTATTAGTGATGAAGGTATTTTGGTGAAAGAAAATACAAGCATCGAGGGTCTTGATTGTCACTCCCCTAATTCCCCTTTGGAAGATATTGGAAAACAAGAAGATGAGATTATAGAAAGATTTCTAAACATCACTTTTCCTAATCTCCATGCATCCCTTGCTTGTGAGAATATTTTAGCAAAATAAGATTATATCATAGATAGCCATGACACTCAAAATTTTCTTTCTCCTAATATCCCTCCTCGATGCAAAGAGGATAGGTTGGTGACAAAAGATATACCTATTAAGAGTCATGAGAATCTTGTCCCTCCCTTCCCTAATGCTCCTACCATATGGGAAGATCTATTTGGTAAGAATGAAAATCATAGTGTTTCTTCTTTGGATGCCTCCCCTACTAGCGATGAAGTTTCTTTACAAAACCTAACCATGAATGAACATATTACAAGCTCTCCTACTAGGATAGTTTCTATGGCACAAGATAATGACACCTTAAAGAAAAATGACAAACAAATAGAGCCTTCTCCTAATATCCCCACTATTGATAAACAAGATAATCCAACCATTGATTATTCCCCTACTTGTGATGAAGTCATTTTAGAATAACCAACCCTCAAATTTCAAGAACATGTGGTTTGTATTTCTCCTAAAAACTCTCCTCCTAGGGAGGATATCATAGTGCAACAAAAGGAAAGCATTGACAATAATGATCTTATGCCCTTAGATGAAGATGATGAAGTAACATTAGTCTCTCCTTCAATAAGGTACATTAATATTATTCAACCTCAACTCATCCTTTACCCCCCTTCACACAAACCTCAAACTCAAAACAAACCCGAATTCACCATCTACCCACCTAAGAATAATGTGTCGCAGCAGTCAAGTCATAATATCGTTGCTCATACATATAACACTAGAAATAGTCCACAACTCCAAAAACCAACCCCAACAACCTTACCTTTTCCTAATCCCATAATTCCAAGTGATCCTCGTTTACCTTCACATAGTGGGAAAGAGTATGATCTTGTTGAACAACTTAAGAATACACTTGCAAATATATCTCTATGGGACCTAATTTAGAATTCACCTAATTCTCACATTATGCTTCAAAATTCCTTGCAAAAAGTACCTATCCCTTCTAATGCACAACTAAATGACATAATAGCCATGATTCAAGGAATAAATGATGGCATTGTTTTCCACTAAAGTGAACTCCCCTCTTTGGAAGTGTGAAAAAAAATGATGCTTTCATGATCATAGCTCAATACAATAGGATAGGGATAAAGAAAACCCTTGTTGACAATGGCTCAACCCTTAATGTGTGTAGCATAAACCTCTTGGATAACCTTCATGTGGATAAATCAAAAATTCAACCAAACTCTTTATCTATTAAGGGATTTAACAATGTAGGAAAATAACCACTTGGTGTGATCACTTTGCCTATTATAGTTGGGAAGGCCACATTGGAAACACCAACCCATGTTATGCCACATGATCTCTCATATAATATTCTCTTAGGAAGACCATGGATTCATGCAATGAATGGGGTGCCTTCTACTCTTCATCCTAAAATGAAGTATATCTACAACAACAAAATTTACACACTCAAAGTAGACCCTAACCCAAACATTTGTTTAAACATTGAGAAAAGTAAGGAAAATACTTTGGCCACATTAACACCAACCACACAAGTAGACCTCATGCAACAAAAATACAAAGAAAAACATATTGAACAAATAACAAAGCTATTGGATGATGATTGGGGTTCCTTGGATTTCACACGTAGCTTTGATGGGAAACCAAAGATCATAATAAAGAAGTGTGAAAAAGAAAAAGTATTAATGTCAACATAAAACTTGGAAGAACCTTCAAAAGCATCCACCTCAACCACTTCAGAACACAAGAAAGAAAATTACACAACAACCTTTGACAAAGTTGATTATGAACAACAACCAGATCCAAAAGCAATGAAAAAACTTTATGGAAAAGGTTATGAACTTATGAAACAACTTGGGTATAGTGGAAAAGGATGTGGTGCTAGAGAATAAGGTATCTGCAACCCTATAGAGCCTAACACGCAAGAAATAACTCATGGTCTTGGTTATTGTCCTTTGATAGAAAGAAATGAGCCTTCACTTAACATCAACACTATTAAAAATGATTCTTTGAAAGAAACATAAGAGATAGAGGAATATTTGCTTAATATTAATGTCATCTCACAAAACACTAAGAAAGAGAAATATTTGGTGCATAATAAAGGAACATCTACCATTTATCAAGAGGGTATCTTGTCAAGACTCTTCCAAGATCACTTGATATCCCTGTGGACACCGATTTTGGTATCCAAGGGTTCTCTAGCTCTTCTAGGGTTTTACACCTAAAAGGAGAGAAATGGATCCAAAATGCATAATTTCTTTACTCAAAATCAATGTAAGAATCAATGCAATATGCCTAAATGTAGAAACCTAATAAAATAGATCAATTATTGAATGAAGACTAAAGAAATGCAAGGTGTTTGAAAATGCGGTGATGTATGCAAAACCACCTAAGAATGCAAGTAAACAATGACAAAATTAAACAAGACTAGAGAGGTGAACCTGGAATCTGAAGTCTAATGTAGGGAAGCTCTGGAATTCTACAAAGTTGACTGGGACACTTACGCCAAGCTTGGTGACTTAGTCTAGTTTCAAAGAGTTTCTTCCAGAACAAGAATTTGCCAAATGGGTACCCATAAATACAAAAAATCTCTTTTCAGGCCTAGCAGTAGGACTAATTCGCCACAGATGGTGACTTAGTCCACTTGCGAATCTAATGAAATTTGGGGTAGGAATATGTAGCTTTCTATCTACACTTCCCTTCCTGGCAGGTGTCTGATTCAGAAACTTCAGAAAATAGGCTACAAGAGGTCTTCAAGCTTCAATTAGGGCTTTATTGAATTTGAATGACTTTGATGAATTGTTGACCAATTTTTTACACTAAACTCTTTGAAAAATCTACATACAAGACCTGTAAACACACATGCAAAGAGGGAAAAAGTGTTAAGGGTTAAACAATAGGAGTTTGCCTTGGTCAAACCCCAATTTGGTAATCAAAACCTAGATAATGAAATGAAATAAAGAGAGAATGATGAATGAATAACATGCAATGTCACAAACTCACCAAACCCTTGATGTTGAAATCTAAATATATGCAACAAGATGCTCCAATGGATGATTTGATAATGTTTAGAGTGCTTAGAATGCTTGAGAATGATTAAGTAGATGAATGAATTGTTTGAAAATGAATTAGGTGTAAAATGAGAGGAAAAACCCTTTATTTATACTTTATTTTCTAATATTTCCCAAAAATAACACATCATAGGCCAACCTTAAGGTCGAGAGAATAAAATCCTGCCAAAAAATTAAAATTATTTTGATTTTTGTGCCTAGTGGGACTAAGTCACCCCAAGTGGCGACTTGGTCCCACTAGGGTAATTTTACTAGGTGTCATGGATTAAAGTGCATTTAATGAGGTTTAAAGGGAATATTGTCAAAAATACACTTAAGTATGGTTTGAAAATGTATTAAGGGCTCATTTAAACATAAGAAAGGGTTGAATTAGTGATGACAAGCCTAGAAAAGTGTGAAAGTTTGTTACAACTCTTTACAACACTTCGATATAAGACTTGGTAAGTGATAAAAAAGGTTTATTAAGTGAATTATATTAAAAGGGTCCTAGAAAAGTGTGCAAGTGGGTTTACAACACTTTTACAACACATCCTAGAATTCTTAATGTTTATCAAGGGTCCAAGACCTAATGTGAATGTGTTGACAACATTAAAACATTAAATCTAGGAAAAATAAAGGAAAATTCCATGAGAGAGACTCAAGTGAGCATAAAAATTTCCAACTATACATTTTTTGGTGACACATTAAGCCCCCACTTTAGTGAGAGGATGAACTTGCTTCAAAATCACACTAAAGTAGCCTAATATGCATATCAAGAGGGATCCAAATGCACTCATGCAGGTAAGATGAGATGGCAATAATCAAAAGGGATGATCAAGATCCCATGGAAAACCAAACACAAACACAAAGGAACACACAAAATAATGAAAGAGGGAAGTTGAAAGAAAATAAAATCAAATCAAGCTTCGATCATTTGTCCAACCCGTTGTGGATCAAATCTAGGCTATTTGTTCAGAAAAAAAAATGTGGACTCACTCTGAGGTGACAGAACTCATGGTTTTCCACCAAGCTAGAAGGCAAAAAAGGTGATAAACATACACTCATTGCTAGTATGCACTCACACACACATAGGTGGCTATGGGGAAAAGTCATTCCTTAGAATGGGCTTCCCACTCAACCATACCAAAGTTATACCTCTTGATAACTTTAATAAGGTGCCACAAAATAAAATGACATTTTGAGCTTCATGAGAGAAGCAAAGCTTCATATGCTTGGAGTTCATGAACAAATGTGATGGCACTAGTATAGGCATGCAAGTTGTGTTATGCAAGGTGGCCATATAACAAATGAAAAATATGTTCAAAGGAGTCTTGTTTAGTTCATGTGAGGTCTTTAACTTAGGGAACATTGTATCTAATGTCTATAAGAGAAGACTGATCAAAGAATAAAAAAATTCACAACTTAGGGAATGTAGTGTGTCACATCAGGCTACCAAGAGGAATGTAATATGCTAAGATAGATCACACTCATGAAGGACATCACACCCAATGTCATCCACAAAGCAACAAAACACATTTTATGACATAAGAAGGTTGTACTAAGAACCAATAAAAGGAATAATGCAAAAGAATAATGCCAATGTATGGCCCCACTTTAAAGGAATTTCTACACACCATACTATGAGCAATTACTTTAAAGTATCAAATGAAAAATGTAAAAAAAAGAAGACACGAGAGCCAACTTGGAAAGCCCCTATGCCAAGTCATATGTTTCTAAGTAAGGTTACGTTATGTGAGAGAAAGGAAAAAAGAGAAAGGAAAGGAAGGGGTTTCCCCCAAAATGAAAAACACCAAACACATAAGAGATCTATGGATTTTGGGTTAGTATGTTCTTTGCTGCAATGTTTTGTAAAGATCTTGAAACTGTCATCATTCCCCGAATACATAGAACTGGAAGAATGATACAAAGAGAGTGAAATCAAAGAAAAGAAAGATCCATTTGGGTCAACATGGAAGAGACACCTAATTTCTTGACACTTTGCATTGTCCCCAAAATTAAACATAAGCAAAAATAAAACGAAAAGGTGAAAAGCTTTTGGGTCAACATGAAAGAGACATTTCGGTCTCAATGCCTTGCATCATCCACAAAAGGAAAACACAAGCAAAAGATAAAAGACAGAAAAATAAAAAGGGGCCTTTTTGGTTCATCATGAAAGAGACATTGTTGTCTCAATGACTTGCATCAACCCCAAAAGGAAAACACAAGAAAAATATAAATGAAAAAGAAAAAAAAAGGGGGCCTTTTGGGCCAACATGAAAGAAATTTTGGTCTCAATGCCTTGCATCATCCCCAAAAGGAAAACAAAAGAAAGAGATAAATACAAAAATGAAAGCGATATACAACATATAGAAGAATGAAGGTACAAATAGAAGAATATTTCAAAGAGAGAGAACATCAAATGACACATTATGAGGGAACACATTACACACATGCAAGTACATAAAAGAAAGAGAAAATGCCAAATACTAGTATGGAAAATGCAATTTAACCTATGAGCAAGTCATCCACCTCCCAATCTTAGTCGAGATAAGTTGAGGGTGAAAAACATAGCTAGGGAACAAGGACAAATGCATTACTAGGACAAGGCTAGCAACTTCTTGGCCCCACTAAGTGCAAGAAAAGAATGAATCAAGATGGGTGATGGGAACGGATCATGTAATAGTGAGAAAAGAATGTTCTATAACTATTACATGAGAAGGTGTTGAAGGATGGTTTTATGGATTTATTGGATAGAAATTATCACCATCAAAATGATACTTGTTCAATATTTCTTTCAATTGGCGACACTCGTCACTTCTATGTCCAAGAATGTGATGATATGCACAATGTGGAACGTTAGTGTCTTTGGGATAGATCACCAACCTATTCATAGGTGGTAATAATATGAGTCCTTTGTTTAAAAGGATTTGCAATTTCCTTTCACATTGAGGTGGTGAATGAAAAGGAAACTTGATTTTTTGTAACTTATAAAGCCTCGTGCATTTACTAGATTCTCCAATCTCTCAAGAGGGGATTAGGGCAGGAGGTCTTAAGATGATTTGATTATTGTCCTTGTTATTTTTATGAGATAGTGGTTGTTCTTTAGGAAGGAAATTCAAATCAGGAGGGGAATCAAAGATGACCGTGCCATCATCATGAAGTCTCCAATATTCTAAAGGAGGCTTGTTGTCATAAGGAGGATCTTGATATCCTAACCCTCTTGTGTTTTCATATTTTGGAGTTTTTTCTAAAAGTTGACGAATGTCATGTTTAGTTGTTGTGTCACATTCTTGTTTTCTTAAGATGGTAAAAACTTTTCCATAAGTTTCTTCAAGGTTGATTGGGGTATTTGTAACTTTGTTATCATAGAATGGTTGAGGGGTTTCTTGTGTAGAAGAACTAGGTCCACCTTATGGAGGGACCTTAGGTCCTTCATTTGTTTCAGGATGTAAGTAACCAATCATATTAGGAGGTGAGACTATAGGGAGGTCTTGTTGTTTCATGGATTGATAAAATGATGAATTAGCCTCAAGGTTGTCAAGGCATTCATTTAGGAACTTATTCATGTTGTCATCATCTTCTCCAATGATGTCAACATCACGAGGAGGAAATTCATGAATTTGAAGAAAATGAAGAAGCTCAACGTCATCACCTGGATAAGTTCTAAAGGCACAGTTTGACATGTCAACTAAAGATTTTAAGGACATCCAAAACTTATTAAAACAAAAAGCCATGATGTAAAGGAATGAAAGAAAACTAAATGAAATAAAACAACAAATCTGTAAATTGTAACAATAATGCAATAATAGAAAATCAAGATGCAAAAAATGAAAAAAATTACTATGCAAAATGTGCAGAAGGACTAAGTCGCCCAATGTGGAAAATTAGTCCCAGGGATGATTTTTTTTTTTCAAAAATTTCAAATGCAATTTTATGCTTTTCAGATGCACATATGCAAGTACAGTGTGAAAATACAATTTTTTTTTGTTTTCCAATTAAATATGTTGTAAAAATGCAAGCTATATGAGCTTTTCACTAATGCATGTTTTAAAACCCTAGGATTCAAATTAAACAATGAAAAACCTAATGCAATGTTGATGCAAATTAAACCTAGGATGCAAATGCACTTCAAATTAGAAGAAAAAATGTTAAAAAGTTGGGTTCACCAAAATGTGGACACTAATTTTGGTATTCAAGGGTTCTCTAACTCTTCTAGGGTTTTTCACCTAAAAGGAGAGAAATGAATCCAAAATGTGTAATTTATACACTCAAAATCAATGTAAGGATGGATTAAATATGCCTAAATGTAGAAAACTAATAAAATAGATCAATTATTGAATGAAGACTAAAGAAATGCAAGGTGTTTGAAAACATAGTGATGTATGCAAAAACACCTAAGAATGCAAGTAAATAATGACAAAATTAAACAAGACTAGAGAGGTGCACCTGGAATCTGAAGTCTGATGCAAAGAGGCTCTGGAATTCTATAGAGTTGACTAGAAAAGTTGACTAGGACACTTATGCCAAGCTGGGCGACAGTCCAGTTTTGGGGAGTTTCTGCCTAAATAGGAATCTACCAAATGGGTACCTAGAAATGAAAAAATCACTTTTCAGGCCTAGCAGTTGGATTGATTCACCACAGATGGAGACTTAGTCCACCTAGGAATCTCAAGAAATTCAGGGCAGGAATTAGTAGCTTTCTATTTGCACTTCCCTTCCTGACAGGTGTTTGATTCAGAAACTACATAAAATGGGATAAAAGAGGTCTCCAAGCTTCAATTAGGGATTTGTTGACTTTGAATGACTTTGATGGACTGTTGAACACTTTTTGACACCAAACTCTTTGAAAAATCTACATACAAGACTTGCAAACACACATGCAAAGAGGGAAAAAGTGTTAAGGGTTAGAGAATATAGGTTTTCCTTGGTCAAACCCCATTTGGTAATCAAACCCTAGATAATGAAATGAAATAGAGAGAGAATGATGAACGAATAACATGCAATGTCACAAACTCACCAAACCCTTGATGTTGAAATTTGAAGATATGCAACAAGATGCTCCAATGGATGATTTGATAATGCTTAGAGTGCTTAGAATGCTTGAGAATGATTAAGTAGATGAATGAATTGTTTTTAAATGAATTAGGTGTAAAATGAGAGGGAAAACCTTTTATTTATACTTGATTTTCTAATATTTCCTGAAAATAACACATCACAGGCCAACCTTAAGATCAAGAGAATAAAATCCCACTAGAAAATTAAAATTATTTTGATTTTTGTGCCTAGTGGGACTAAGTCACCCTAGGTGGCGACTTGGTCCCATAGGGAAATTTTACTCGGTGTCGGGGATTCAAGTGCATTTAATGAAGTTTAATGGGAGTATTCTCAAAAATACACTTAAGTATGGCCAAAAAATGTATTAAGGGGTCATTTAAACATAAGAAAGGGTTGGATTAGTGATGACAAGGCTAGAAAAGCATGAAATTTTGTTACAACTCTTTACAACACTTCAAAATAAGACTTGGTAAGTGATAAAAAGAGGTTTATTAAGTGAATTATAATAAAAGGGTCCTAGAAAAGTGTGTAAGTGGGTTACAACACTTCACAACATGTGTACAAGACATCCTAGAATTTTTAATGTTTCTCAAGGGTCCAAGACCTAATGTGAATGTGTTGACCACATTAAAACATTAAATCTAGAAAAAATCAAGCCAAAGTCCATGACAGAGACTCAAGTGAGCGTAAAAAATGTCCAACTATACATTTTCTGGTGACACAATCCCTTCCTCCAAGAACACGAAAGAAATTCTATTACAAGACTTCATTTTGGGCCTATCACAGAGTTTGTGATCATTCTACTAATGAATGTAAGGCTTTGAGTAGTAAAATCCAACATCTTAAGGAGTTTGGTGCTCTTCCTTATGTGGGGGACACCTCATTCCTCTAACCAATACTAATTTTCACTCTAGCAGCTTGTTTCTCATCAATCATTTTGGCTCATCCTTGTCCCTGCTAGTGGAAGGGGTTTGCTTATCCACTTATCCTGGTATGTCACTTGTTGTTTTTGCTTCTTTCGACTGGTTGATCACCTTTCATCAGTAATACATAAGAGCAAAACACTTGGGATGTGGATGACGCATGATTTAAGTTGACTTGCATGGTATACTTATTCATGATAGCCAGTTTGATTGAGAAACATGATGACGCATGGGGCTTTTGAATAAACTCACCAAACTCTTCTTCACTTTAAAGAAATTTCCTCACCCAATAATGGTGTTGTGATAAACTTTAAGTGGGGGCATCATTCGCTCTCAAATGTGTTTCATTGTGTGATTTTGCTTTCTTCTTATTGATGTGTCCTTTTTCACGGTGGTGTCATTGGGTTTGATTCCATCCAAAACGATATTTGTTAGAGCACTTCCCTCTCTTGGAAACATTGGGCTTTGGGCCTTTTTCAAGAGATGGTTTGTTTTGATTTTACTATGAGTTTCAAAGCATACAAAGTTTTTAGCACCTCATAGACTCCGAAGATCATTTTGTTAACAGCACCTTATTAAAGTTATCAATTTCCGTTTAATTATGGTTTTAGGTGAAATTCCATTCCCTGAGGCATGAATTTATGCCAGCCACTTGTTTATGTGTGAGTGCATACTAGACATGAGTGTATGTTTCTCACCCGACCGATAGCTAAGAGTTTCGTTGCCTCAAAGTGAGTATGCATTTTTGGACAAAAAACCTAGATTTGATCCACATCGTGTTGGTCAAAAGATCGAAGCTTGATCCACCTTTTTATTTTTGCTCATTTTTACTTCTCTTCCTTCTAGTTATTGTCATTTCATGATCGTGTATCTTGTTTTGTTGCAAATCATTCACCTTGTGCATGTACTTTTGCACTTATGTTGGTTTTACTTAGGACCTTGGATCCTAGGGGCTTGACCACCTCCTTCATCTTTATTATTTTAGACCATCTGCATTGGTATGATTGAACCCATCTCAAATTTCTACTTTAGTGTGAGTTTGAAGCAAGTTCATCCTCTCACTAAAGTGGGGGCTTAATGTAGCATCAAAAAAAGTGCACCTTGATTGATTCAGGATTAATTAATGATAAATTGGATTTAACATCACCTTGATCTAGTGTTGTGAGGTTTTTTACACATCCACATTACGTCTTGGGCCCTTGTAAACTAAATAAAATGCATTTATTGATGTCTTGTCAAGGTGTTGTAAAGTGTTGTAAATGACTTTCACACCTTTCTAGACTTTTATTAAGCATTTAAGTCTAATGGACCTATATTTCATTTAATTAAATGTTATAAAATGTATTTAATTTCATTTTCACATTAATCTAGAAGGCTTGTGAACTAAACCTATTTTTAATCTAATATTGTGAACCAACAATTTTGGGTTTGTTGTTTCTATGGACTTCTCTTGCACTCTTAGGATCTTTCACCTAAAAGGAGAGAGATAGAACCCCAAAACTGAAGTGGTTCACTCAAATAGAAGATTGCATGAGGTAATTAAGACTAAATGCAATAATGTAGATGCAACTAAATGATGTAATTGACTGATTATTAATGCAAAACTAATGTAATATGCAATATCTAAAAACATAGTGAGGTATGCAGAAAATACAATAGAAATGAAAACTAATGCAAATAGAATTGAGCATGGTCAAACAAAGTGAACCTAGGAATTACATGATGAATTTGGAATGCTCTAAAATCTAGCAAAGATCAATGTAAATCACCAGTGGGACTCATTTGCCACTGATGGTGAATCAGTCCTACTTCTGACAAAAACACCACCAAGCTTCCTTTCTAACTGTCGGAGGCTGGACTCGGCGAAATCGCCTTTTTAGCTGGGTGGGATCATTTCCACTGATGGTGAATCCGTTTCCTCCCTCAAAAATTTTGAAATCAAAAGGTCCATTTTGTAGCTTCATATTTGCACTTGTCTTCTTGTCGGGTTGACAGAGTCAAATCTGCAGAAAACAAACTATAGATTGTCTCCAAGCCTGAAATAGGTTTAGTTGACTTGAAACACTTTGTTGACTTGTTGACCAACTTTCAACACCTATTTGCTTGAAAAATATTCCTACAAGAACTGCAAACACACATGCAAAAAGGGGGAAAATGGTTAAGGGTTAGAGTATAGGGGCCTTGGTCAAACCCCACTTTGGTAATCAGACCCTTAATGAATAAATGAAATGAAATGAGCAAGGAATGATGAATAAACAACATGCAAATGTCCTAAACTCACCACAACCTTGTTGAAGAAATATGAAGATATGTCAATGGCTTCTCTAAGATGCTTAATTCAACAATGTTATGATGCTTCAATGCTTGAATGGAGATTGAATACTTGAATGAACTAGGTGAATGGGGATTGAAATGAGAAGAAAAAAACTTATTTATACACACTTATGCCCTAATAACCCAATAATACCTCATCACAGGCCGACATAAGGTATTTTTAAAATAAAATGAAATAAATTTTGAATTATTTTGAATTTGGAGCTAAGAGGGACTCATTCGCCACACATGGCGAATGGGTCCCACCTTGGGCTTGTAAGTGGGTGTCAAGAATTAAGTCACATTCAATGTTATTTGTTGGGTTTAGATTCAAAAATACACTTAATTAAGTATTTTGAGTGCATAAAGGGGTCAAATAAAGCATACAAAAGGTGTAAATAGTGAAATAAAGCCTAGAAAAGCATGAAATCTTGTTACAAGACTTTACAACACTTTAAAATAGGACTTGAAAAGTGATGAAAGGTTATTTTTAGATGAATTGTAATGAGAAGAGTATAGAAAAGTGTAGAAATGTGTTACAACACTTCCCAACACCTTCACAAGATGTCATAATTTGAATATTTAGGACCTAATGTGAATGCATAACTTACATTGCAACATTAAATAAAAGCAAGATAAGTCAAACAAAATAGGAGAAAGACCTAAGTAACCAATAAAATGTTAATGATCCATTTTTCTATGGTACATATTGTAATGTGTTTTACACATTCACATTCGATCTTGTGTCTTTCTAGGCTATGTGGACCTCATTTTAATGTTGTACATTGTATTCAATCACACTTTCACATTGAAATTTGTGTCCCTAGCCCTAACTACCCTTTATATCATCATTAATAGGCCCTTATGACCCCATATTGTGCATCCCAAGGCATATTCTGATAAAAAACCTGACTAGATTGACATATGAACTTAATTTATGCATTCCCCAACATCCCAATTGGAAAAATAGCCAATGTGGAACCCATTCACCACTTTGGGAGAATGAGTCCCATCTAGGTGGGACTCACTCACCCAAGATGGTGAATGGTGAATGAGTCCCATTTGAGCTATTTTCGGAGTTTGAGTGGGAAAAACTAGGTTTTAAGTTTAATTTTCTTCAATGTCGTCCTTGGGGATCAAATTAACATCCATTTGAGTGCCTTTCCTATATAAACAAGCCCTCAAATCATTTTTTCATAAGGTATTCATGTTATCAAGTCAAGCACTCTAGGGTTAAGCATTTCAAGTCTCCACAAGGTCATCAAGATAGCTTTCAAGATCAATTCTAGGGCATTCAAGGGAAAATTCTTCATCCATTGTTGCAAAAATTCAAGATCTATCACCATGGAAATTTTCTAATTGAATTATCTCATTTCCATGCTTCATCATTTTATTTCATCATTTTGGTTTAATTACCTAAAAGGGGTTTGACCAAGGCAAACCCCTATTCTCTAACAATAGATATTTTCTCTCTTTCTTTGTGTGATTGTAGATCTAGGTGCTTTAAAGGCTTGGAAATAATTGAAGAATAGGCTAGAAAGTTTTTGGAGTCATTTACCTATTGGAAAGGTCAAATTCTTCACAAAAACTCACTCACAACCCCAAAAATTAGGGTTTCAGATCTAAACACTTGGAGGAAAAAAAAGAGTAGACTGAGAGCTACAGCTTCCACTTTTGATTTTTCATAAAAGTAAAAGTGGACTCATTTTCCATTAGTGGTGAATGAGTCCCATTGTACCTATTTTTCAAAAAAAATTATGGATTTGGATACCCATTTGGCTAAAACAGGCATTAGTGTAGTTTTCCAGAACTGTGACTAATTCACCTAGAATAACGAATGAGTCCCACTAGGCTTAAAAATCAACATTTTCAGAATTTCAAAGTTGTTTCCAATCTTAGATACATTTCCACGTGCACACTTTCTATTTCATAGCTTTCTTTTTTGGTTTATTCTCATTTCTAAACATTTTCCAGGCCATTTTGAATATTACACTATGTTTTCAGACATCTTGCATTTTCCAAGTTTACACATGGTGGTGAACCCCTTTCTTGTCTCAATCATCTCCAAGGATATCTTATAGTCAGATCTCTCACATCCTTCATTGGGTTGAGATATTTAAGGTGTCCTTGAATGTGAATATTGTGAAATCAGATCCCTTCCTTTGTATCCCCATTTTTTTTGGACAAGGAAGTGAAGCATCCATTTCTAGTGTCCATAGTTAGTGGCTTCATTATGCTTCGATTCTTTATGGATCAAGTGTAATCATCCCATGCTAATCCATCAATCACATCCTGGCACTAGGAGGGAAAAACTAATCAAATTTAATGATTTTCTATCTTGAATTCTATTTTTTTTACTTTTGCAGGAAACAACGATGCTCAAAACAACTTCAGTGACTCACTTATATGAGAATTGACATATATAGATGCTATTGTAATTTGAAATAGCGATGCCTATTTAATATCCTGACGTTGATAAACAAACATCGATGTTAATACTTTGTATAGGTATTGAATATTTTCAAAAAACAACGCCTGAACAAATAGCGACGCTATCATGTTCACTATTTTCTCTACTGAGCGACAACCAAATTCACCAGAGTGACACCCAAATGACTTATAGTGACACTAACGTGAACAAAAATTCCCATCTCTAGTAAGCAAAATCATGATCAATTTTCAGCATGTGCTTTAAGTTTTTGATTTTATTTGAATGCTAACATGTCACTGACTTCTCGTTTTTTCTTTCTAGACTAATTGGTTTTGTAGATTTGGAGAAAAATTGGGAAAAAATTTACCCCAACTTGTTGGGATCATAACTTTCTACTCATTGTTCAGAATTCAAATCTGTTTGCACCGTTGGAAAGCTCTCCAAGAGTACTAAATTAGTCCTTACAAAATCAATGCCTATGAAAGGCAATTTTGAGGGACTGACGCAAGTTTCAGCCCCAAATTCTGCTACAAAGGCCTCCAAAAATGCAATTTACTATAGCATAGAAAAAATTGAAAATTTTAATTTTTGGTTTTTCTTAGTTGTATTTATTGTAACAGTGTTTTGAAACTTGAGGGGAAATTATAACCCATCATATTCTGCTTTGGTTTATGTTTTAGGACCACTAAATTTCCATTGGGTTTTAAAACTTACAATCTTAGGACAACTAGCTTTCAATTGGGCCTAAAATTCATTTTCAAAGTTGGTTAAAACTAAACCCTCACATCATCATTTTACTTTGGGCTTAAAATTGAACAAGGCAACTTAACATTTCATTTGCTGCATAAAATGAATTCATCTTAGCTTTAGAGGTTAAAATGAATCAGTGCTTGCTTTGTTGTGACACACTTGCAGTGCGTATCCAATCTCCTTGTGCTTTGTGCGATCTTGGGTGAAGAGAAACACTCCAAGTGTACTTCATTGTTTGTGTGACCTTATAATAAGCATCCAATCCCCTTGTACTTCATGCAATCTTGGGTGAAGATAAATACTTAGGCACACTTGTATGCTTTGTGTCACCCTTAAGAGAGGACTTACTATGAGATACACCCCGCAATGGGAAACTCATAGGCAAGTTCTTGCAAGAACACTTACCAGTGGGCTATATTAAAGGTTGGGAAATCATGAGAAAGTACCTTCTATCCTAGAATGTATAACATACTGCACCTATTACCATGCCTTAAGTTGAATGGGAATGGTAGTAAGAGCCTTAAGTGGCAAAGCAGGTGTGTATATGGTTGGGTGTTCTCAGTTTTTTACCAAGAACCAAATTGTTTAGTTACCAAAAATACTTAATGATTGTTAGTGCAAGAATAGTCGCTCTAAAGCCGCTCCACATTTGTACTATTCATTTTTGAAACAAAAAAATCCTTAGGATCTTAGGATCTTTAGGATTTTGAGATTTGGTGGTCCCGAGAAGTGTGTGTTGAGGAGGGGAGCCACTGTCGCCAAATCTCTAATTGTTCGCATTATCTTAGTGTTTGAAGAAATACGAATGGGGACTCAACAAGTATGGCCATTCAAACCTAGGATTGTAAATGATTGTGATTCAGTTTAATACTTTGCTTGGTTCCAAAACATTACAAACATTCACAATCTTCCTCAAAATTTCAAACACTTTGGTCTAAATATGGATACCTTTTGAAATAGCCTTGATATTAATGCTCGTCCTAAGGATTTATATCCTTAGATATTTTTAAATATCTTGACTTATATCTCAATCCATACTTACCAAAGACAACATAAGCAACTATGGCTTCAATAGTTTCATGACTTTCACAAAATGGACATTGTGAAATTTATGATGTTTTTTACATAGACATTTAGTTTGAACTTAAGAAAGACAAGTGTATGTGGTAAAAACAACTTAATTAATCCAATATTAAATCAAATGAATACCCCGCATTTATGTATGTTCAAACTTTGACTCCCCAAAACAAGCAAATTGAGACAAGGAAAAAATTGTAGAATGTTGAGTCCAAGTTCCATTATCCAAAATCATTGAGTTCTATTTCATCAAAATTATTGAGTTCATAGGGTTTGATCACTTTAAGAGGTATAACATGTTTCTCATCACCTTGGTCTTTGAAAAAAAAGGTTCACTATAGGTCAAAATTGGGTCAAACATCTCATCCACTCCATCAAAATTCATCCTTCATCTCACTAAACTTTGCAAAAATTTCAAATACACATGAACCAAAGATTTTTGGGGATGTGGGTGCTCTCTTACACTTTTAGGGTTTTGCACCTAAAAGGAGAGAGGTATCAAATATATTAATGGATCACTCAAGAAAAAACTCTTCAGATTACAATACAAATGAGATTAAAATATGTCAAAGGGGATTGTTCTAAAGGCTAAAAACTAATAAAAGAGATTCACTACCAAATGTAAACCTAGAAAATGTGAGATGTTTGAAAACATAGTGTGAAATGCAAAAAGACCTAGAAAGTTGAATAAAAATGCAAGTAAAATAGAAAATGTGCACCTAGAAACTTGTAGAGGCAAGAATGAAGACTAGTAATACTACCGATTCTAAAATTTTGACCTACTGGGACTCATTCACCATTCTGGGCGAATCAGTCCTTGATTCAAAAAACTATACCAAAGCCTATTTTAGCCAAATGGGTATCTGAATCTATAGAAATCTATGAAAAAATAGGTACAGTGGGACTCATTCACCACTAATGGAAAATGAGTGCACTTTGACTTTTCTAAAAACTCAAAAGTGGAATTAGAAGTTCTCGGTCTACTCTTTTTGTTCCTCTAGGTGTCTACATCTGAAACCCTAATTTTTGGCACTTTAAGTGACTTTTTGTGAATATTTTTACCTTTCCAATAGGAAAATGACTCCAACAACTTTTTAACCTATTCTTCAATCATCTCCAAGAATAAAAAATACATAGATCTACAACCACATAAAGAAAGAGAGAGAAATGTTGAATGTTAGAGAATAGGGTTTGCCTTGGTCAAACCCTGTTTAGGTAATTAAACCAAAATGATGAAAATAAGATAATGAAGCATGAACATGAATTAATGCAATTATAAACTTTCCATGATGATCGATCTTGAATTTTTGCAACAATGGATGAAGAATATTCCCTTGAATGCTTTAGAAGTGACCTTGAAAGCTATCTTGATGACCTAACCCTAGCTTGCTTGACTTGACAACATGAATACCTTATCATACTTGAATGAAATGAGGGTTTGGAGGCTTATTTATATAGGAAAGGAACTCAAAAGGTTGTTAATTTGATCCCCAAAGCCGACATTAGAGAAAATTAAACTTAAAACCCAATTTTTCCTACTCAAACCTCAATAATGGCCCAAATGGGACTCATTTTCCATCCTGGGTGAATGGGTCCCACATGGATGGGAATCATTCACCGAAAGTGGCGAATGGGTCCCACAAGGGTTGTTTTTCCAACTAGGATGTCGAGGGATGCATAAATTAAGTTCATATGTTGACCTAGTCGGGTTTTTGATCAAACTATGCCTCAAGATGCATAATATGGGGTCATAGGGGCTTATTAATGATGATATAAATGTTGATTAGGGCTAGGGACACAAAATTCAATGTGAAAGTGTGATTAAATACACTCTACAATATTAAAATGAGGTCCACATAGCCTAGAAAGGTACAAGATCCAATGTGAATGTGTAAAACACATTACAACATTAGATTAAAACTAAGTTTAACTTACAAGCCTTCTAGATTAATGTGAAAATGCAATTAAATATAGTTTACAATATTGAATTAAGAGAAAGATAGGTCCATGAGACTTAAATGATTAATAAAATTCTATAAAAGTGTGAAATTCATTTACAACACTTTACAACACCTTTACAAGACATCGATAAATGTATTTTATTCAATTTGCAAGGGCCCAAGACCTAATGTGAATGTGTTAATCACATTACAACATTAAATCAAGGAAAAACTAGGCCAACATCCACAAGAAAGACCCAAATGAGCATGAAAATGTTCGAAGATGATTTTTTCTACACTACATTTAGCCCCCACTTGAGTGTGAGTTTGAAGATTTGCATTGGAATCTCAAGGGATTATTCTTTAGTGAGCCATTAATATTTTTGGTACCTCTCTCCTTTTAGGTGAAAAACCACAGAAGTGTAAGAGAGCCCCACATCCCCAAAAATATTTGGTTCAACATCAACACTTTGGACTTGGACATCTATCAATCAAACCAATGCCTAACTTAGCTACTTTCTATGTGAAATGAATCTGTTTCCATGCATTTAGTTAAGTTAGTTATAAGTTTTGGAATAGTCTATCTTGAAGGTCACAAGTCTAACTTAAAGATTCACAAATCCATAAACATTCTTTATCCAAACATCAAACATCAAACTCTTAAGTTAAAAGTGTTGTCCCAAAAAGTTTGCAAATATCACTTTCCATATCATCCACCTTTTCATCCTCCATTATCATCATTGGCCCAAAAACCCTTATAGGATTCCTTTTACCTAAATTTGAGTCAACTAGAGAGTTTAAATATTACAAATTTCAACATCACTCTCCCATAGGTGACCCACAATCTATGGTGACAACAAGATCACAATGCAAGAGAATCATGGAAGAAACCAAAGTCCTATCCACCACAAGTGATCCATTTACTCACGGGAATTTGATCCAAGGAGTTATTCCAAGTGATCAATAGAACATCATCAATCCAAACACTTTAGGAACATATACACCCACACAATCATCACCTTATCCTACATCACCATATACACCATACAACACCTCATCATTTTAGAATCCCACATATGCTTTATCTACCATCCCACAATATGCAACATATGTTCCCCCACCAAACCCCCAAGACGATATAGAAAGACAAGTTAAGGAATTTTCACAAGAAATGCAGGACCTTTGGATGGGAAAGACAAAGAAGACCCATACACATAACATATTTCCCTATCCATTTGATTGAAACATCGCAATGGTACCATTCCCTCCCAGCTTTGAAATGCCCAAATTCAATAAATACAAAGGGAGGAGAAATCCTATAGACCACATCAAATAATTCAATGTTATGTGTATGGAGGTTTCCTACAATGATTCCTACTTAATGTGCCTATTTCCACGAAGTTTGATAGGCCCAACCATGGACTAGTTTTCTCAATTGCCTCCAGGTATTAAAAATCTCCAAGAAATCACTAATAAATTCATCGATCACTTATCCTTTGATCTTGACATGGACATAAGCCTAGAAGAATTGTACAATCTTAGATAGAACAAGGGAGAATATTTTTCCAATTTCTTGCAATGATGGAGACAAAGAGCTAATAAGAGCAAGTGGCCAATTCTCGATGAAGAACAAGTGGGCATTATCATAACAAATCTAGACCCTGATTTGTCTTTCCACTTGAAGATGTAGTGCATCACATCTTATGATGAGCTTTTCCCTAGAGCACTTAACATCAAGAGAGATCTAATCTCATAAGGAAATACACAAGCCTACAAATACAATCATCCATCCACTAGTTTTAACGACAAGCCTCGCTATTGGTCCAAGAACAAAAAAGTTACTAATTATGGTATTTTTGATGCAAAGGTGGTCTTAACTACTCCTAGACAAGAAAACACACAACCCATGAACACACAAAAACTATTCATGCAACCACCAAACAATCAACCGATGATCAATGCTACAAAAAATCAACATGGACAACAAAGAACAAACAGTGCTCCTAAGCGACAATTAACTTCCTTATGAGAACTTATGGAGGATGTGTTGAAGAGGTTGATACAATATAATCTTTTCACTCTTCCAAATTTCTCAAACTATCAAGAGCCACAAGTCAAACCTCGTAGCTATAGAGAAGATCATTTTTGTGAATTTCACTAATACAAAGGTCATAACACACAAAAAAATTTAGACTCAAACATCTAATAGAAGATCTTATCAAACAAGGAGAAATTCATGTTGATAAACAAATTTGGGAATGAAAATATGAAAATTTACACAAACCTATGCTTGACCATACAAAAGAAAAATATTTAGGAAAGGAATAAACCTCAAAATATGTAAACAATAATCATGATACCATGGTGGGACATATTTATTTATCACATGAGGAATCAAACATGTATCAAGATACTATTTTAAAACAAAGTCCAAACTCATCAACAGAGTTTAGCACTATTTTATACTGTAATGACATCAAGTGGATATCAGATTGTGATATCTTTCCCACATATGACTCAATTATTGGGTATGTTGAATAAGTTCCAAATGAGCAAGAAATATCCCTTATTGCACCCATACCCACAAAATGTTGTGAAGAGTCTTTTACTAATGATATATCATCTACCCAAGGATTATGTCAAGAGGAGGCTCTTCAGGATAATGAAAGATACTATGAATCGAGTCAAGATCAAGTACCCCTATCCTCAAAGTTTCACCAAGAGCTAAGGGACATCTTCCAAACCATTTTAAGCTCCAAATTTGTCCCTGATATCACCCTTGAGATGATTCTTTCTGGCAGACATATAAATGTTCTTCATCCAAAACATGAGTCTCCCACTCTTAATATCCCTACACAAGAGCAATAAACGGTTGAGATTCTTGATTCTTATAGGGATTGTGCATCATCAACATATTTTGAGTCAGCATCAACATTTTTTGAAGCAGTATCAACATATAACGATGTCATAGAACCAGAGGAAACAATTCATATTCTTGAATCGTAGAAACCCATAGCATTATCATGTGTTCATGACAAGTCATATTAAGTGGCTATGGATCAGAGGATACATTATCAGGGCAAAGGATTAGGTATTGATAATACCTTCACAACACCAATGGAAATCTTGTCTACAACAAACATCAACATATGGGGTACGAAGAATCCTTATGATGAAATGAATTCAACGCTACAACTAGCCGTATCATGAGTTGAATTCACCCATTATTTGATACAAAAATTGGGACCAACATAAAAAGAAGAATTCCTATCTAATCAAGCAGAAGATTTGATGAATAGGAAAAATGGATACCTTTTTGGGATATCACACTTTTCTCACTCAACCATTCACTAATGTCCTAAGAGTCCTAATTGGATTGACAAACAACCTCACAAGGTGAGCCAATTCTCAATTAGGAGTGTCCTAGGAAGGGGTTCTTTAAGTTGTAAGGGCTTCACAACCAAGAAAATGCTTGGAAAAGAAAATGTTTGAAAACATGTGATATGCAAAATGATCTATAACTAAAAATGCAAGCTAAATGAGAGATGTAAATGATGAAATTATGCAACAGGGAGGTAGTATGTGTGGACTTGAGAAATTTGAAGATGTTGTGAGGATTCTAGAAATGCAAAGAAGCTTCAAAAATATACTATGGAGGACTAAGATGCTCAATATGTCATATTAGTCCTGTTATTATTTTTCAGGGAAAATATGGAGTTTTTGGATTTTGAAAAATCTCTAAAAAAATAGTCTAGGAGGACTAAGTTTCCCAAGATGGCGTATTAGTCCTATTCTGAATTTTTGAAAACTCTGAACAGGATCTTGAGCTCCAAGGTCTGTACTAGCTTCCCTTCTGATCTTAGGTTCTGAAACTTTTGAATATGGCATGTAGGTGAGGTTCTGTGAAGATGACAACTTTATAATGAAACTTTTCACTCCAAGTGTTCTTCAAGTCTTCAACCTAGATCTGCAATCACAAACATGCAAAATGGGAAAAACTTGTTTGTTAGTGAATGGGGGTTTTCCTTGGTCAAACCCCTTGTTGGAAATTAAACCTTGAAATGAAATGGAAATAATGAAGGAAATGGTGAGTGAACAATATGCAATGCTACAACTCACCAAACCCTTGTGTGTAATGGTTGTAATGGATATGGATCTTGAATTCTTGAAAGATCTTTCTTGAATTTCTTGCTTGAATCAATACCCTACAACACAAATATAAGCACAAAAACACACATGATGCAACAAAACTCTTTGATATGGTTCTTTAATATGAAAATGGCTCCAAATGCTTGATGAATCTGCTCTTGAATGCTCTTGTGAACTCAATTATGCTATGATAAAAGATGTCACAAAATAATTGGATTGAAATGAATGAAGGAACGTTGTATTTATACTTATCTATGCTTAATATCCCAAAATTATATCACACCAAGCTGGCATATGAATTCATTAAATAAAGGAGGCTAAATCCTACCATAATTTGAAATTAAATCTAGAAAATAACTCAAGGAGGACTAAGACGCCCTAGGTGGAATCTTAATCCCAACTCCTAAAAAATTGGAGCATAGACACCAAAAATGGGCCCAACCCAGAGATGTTAAAATTAGGGTCCTGAGAGCCTTGGGGGACTAAGATGCCCGAGGTGGCATTTTAGTCCCGACCCAAAATTCAGGGACACACTGATGGATTCATTAAAATATCATTTATGCATTGGAGAATGTCAAGAGTAACTAGAAAAATATGTCATTTATAGGGCTTGTGGAAACCAAATAGGACCAATAAAGGCATAAATAAGCATAAATAAAGCAAGGCAGGCCCAAAAAAGTGTGAAAATGTAAAGGCATATATTTTACTACACTACATTTACCCCCCACTTTAGTGAGAGGATGAACTTGCTTCAAACTCACACTAAAGTAGCCAACCACACAATCAAGAGGGGTTCAAATGTAAAAATATTAGCAAGATAGGATGACAATAATCAAGAGGGTGGCCAAGCCCCCAACATCAAGATCCTATGGAAAAACCAACATAAGCACAAAGGAGCAGGCTTGCAAATGATATATGAATCCATAAGAAAATCGCAAACATACACCATCAAAGACAAGAAAAATGAAAATGAAAAAGGAAAAGGAAAACTGCAATGGATCAAGCTTCAACTGGCCATCCAACGGAGTGGATCGAGTCTAGGTTGTTTGTCCAAGAAGTTTACAAGTGGAAAGCATTGTCCACTATGCAAACAAAATGTGACCTCACGAGGGCTAGTGGGAGCTAGGTGTCCACTAGGTGAGCCCCAAGGGACCATATTAAATTCATACCTCTAAGGCACAAAAATGCATGCTCACATGGGCTAGTGAAGCTAGGTGCTCACTAGGTGAGCCCCAGGGGACCATATTAAAGCCATACCTCCATGAATTTAATAAGGTACAAAAATGAAAAATGCAACACGAAAGAGGAATGCTCAAAGGGATTTTGCTTAGTTCATGCGAGGTCTTAATCTTAGGGGACATTGTTCCTAACGTCTCCAAGAGAGGACCGATCAAAGGATAAAAGATTCACCACTTAGGGGATGTAGTGCATTGCATCACCACTAAGGGGAATATAATATAGTAAGATATATCACACTCTTGAAGGAAATTACTCCCAATGTCACCACAAATAGGAAAACACATCGCGTGAAATAAGGAAATTGCATCAAAGTATATGAAAAGGAAAAAAAATGCAAGTGAAATCATGCTAAAATAATGTGAATGTATGCCCCCACTTTAAAGAAATTGCTAACACCATGATGTGAGAAATTACATTAAAGTAGAAAAATGAAAAAGAAAACAAGAAGGAAGACATGAGAGCCAACTTGGAAATCCCTATGCTGGTGATCCCACAATAGTGGTTTACAATTTTTGGCCAAATTGGACATTGAAATAAATTTTTTTAACTAAATCTTCACTTTCGGGCACCTATAGCGGCTAAACCGTGAGGAATTTGAAGATGATGCAAACTAGAGTTTCGTGAAATTTTGTCTATAGATTATAAATATATTTTTTTCAAAATTTTTGGAATTAGATTGCACTTCTTTTTCCATCTCCCTTGAAAACTAGTTTTTTTCATAAAACAACATTTTAAAAAAGTGATGCTCACCGTCTAATGCATAATTTTTTTTCCATGAAGGATAAAATTTTAATTCTTTCAAATTTGGATTTGTAACTCTGATACCTAGTGTTTCCACTTGGTTAGATATTTTTTTATTGAATATTTTTCTTTAATTAATTTTTTGAATTCAAACCAATTATAGATTAGGACATGGCCTTGTTGTATATTAACTTTGTATCAAAATTCAAAATTTTTTCTTTGTTGGATCAAGGACTTCAATATCTAGTGCACTAATATTTTTTTTTTTAATAATCTGCTATTTTTCCACATGTGCAAAACAGAGAGCTTGATTTTTAGTGAAAAACCTACATTCATGAGAAATAAAAAATAAATATAATAATTAAATTAAATTTATTTAAAATTATACTTTTTGGGAGGCTTATAATAAGGACTACATACTTACGAAAAATAAAATTTAAATTAATTCCTTTGATCCCCCAAAAGGTAAATCAAAAGTGGTTTTTTATCAGCATTTTGATAGGTGTAAAGGAGACTCTGTTATAGGTATGGTTTAAAACTAGCGGGGTTCTATCCAAGGGGGTTTGATTTAAGGTATTTTGATCAAACCATATTCAATTGGAATTCTTTAAATGGAACCTTTTAAGTCTTAAATCATTATATTTTCTAAAAATATGTGATTTCAGCAAAAATTAGTTCCTCCCAGAAATTGTAAACCAACTTTGTGGGATCATGTGTGTTGCCAAGTAAAGATATGTAATGCAGGAGAAAAGGAAAAGGGAGGTGTTTCCACATAAATGAAAACACCAAACACATAAGGGATTTATGGATTTGGGGTCAGTATGTTCTTTTCTACAATGATATTAAAGAGTTTGTAACTTCCATCATTCCCCAAATACACAGAATGAGAAGAATGACACAAAGAGAGTGGACAAAAATAAAAGAAAGAGGCTTTTGGGTCAACATGGAAGAGACATAGGGTATCTTGATGCCTTGCATCATCCCCAAAAGGAAAACACAAGAAAAATGAAAATGAAAATGAAAGGAAAAGAAAATATAATGAGAAAACTTTTGGGTCAACATGAAGGAGACACGAATGTATTGATGCCTTGCATCATCCCCAAAAGGAAAACACAAGAAATGAAAAATGAAAGGAAAAGAGAAAAGATCAATCAAAAGGAAAAAGTATATGAAATATAGAAGAATGAAGGTACAAATAGAGGAATGCACATAGAGAGAGAAATATCAAATAGGGGATCACGTTACACACATGCAAGCAAATAAAAATAAAATGAAAAGGAAAGAAAAAGAAAAAGAAAAGATAAAAGATTAGTAAAGCACATGCAAGTCAGTGATCCAATAGGTCATCTGCATCCTAGTCTTGTTCAATACATATAGAATGCAGATCTCTAGTGAGAGGGAAAACATCAAGTGTTGTACTAGGAGAATCACCAGGTTCAACACATGGTGAATCACTCGATTTAGTAGGATCACCATGGTTGTTTTCTTTTAAGCTCATAGAAGAGGAAAATAACAAGTTTAACTCATTATGCACTTCCTCATCATCATCCAAGTTAACCACAATAGGAGGACAAATGATAATATCCATAGAGGTTGTTGGTCCTTGTGGTGAAGATATAGCTTTTGTTTGTTCTAGTAAAAGAGGAGGGGAATCGTTTATTACTTCTGTCAAGTTTGGATTTTGATTTTAAATATTTTTCTTGTCATTCATCTTTCAAGCAATAGCACGATGCCTACACTTGCACTCTCTAGCATTACGGTTTCTTTTGTTTCAATTTTCAAGTTGCATTTGTGTAGGAGTAGGTTTGTCAACAATAGGTTCCTTTTCTTCTTGTGAAGGAAGAACAAAAGAAAACATAGAAGGTTGTTCAACCACTTTCTCTTTGGCTTTATAAGCTTTCTTAGGAGAAGTATTAGGACTTGTTTGGTTTTCTATAGGTCTCTTGTAGGAAATAGGCTAGTGATTGTTCATGAATGGGTCATGGTTTTTTGGAAGTGTTTTAGACTCAACATTATTTTCTCTAGGTAGCAAAGGTTCAAGCATGGGTGGAGGTTCAATCATGGGTGGAGGAAATTTTTTAAGGGATAGTTTGGCTATGCAATTTTCTTTGAATTTTTGATAGGATAGGAAAAGGAAGTCTTCACGGGGTCTTATACGTTCCATAGGTTTAGGACAAAAATAATCTAAGTAGAAATTTCCACGAGAAGATGGGGGTTTAAAGCCACTATGGTTCACTGTGAATATTTAATTGCCGACTAGAAACTTTAAGCACTTATGGACAATGGATGGGACTGCATTCATGGAGTGAAGCCATTTGTAGCCTAACTTCACAAGAAATTGGTCTGAATTAAATATGATAGAGAATGATACATTTTATTTCTTCAGTCCTACTTGTAAAGGGAGTGTTATTGAGCCCATTGTAGCATGAGCAAAACCATCATGTGTTTTAATTCCATGCTTTCAGTTAATCATATCTATCTGTGGCGTAGAAAATTGGACACTCTTGAGAAAAGAGACAATTTCACACTTAATTTGGACCTACTTCTAAGTACCACTACATTAATCATTCTTTAAAACAACATTTATAGGCCCCTAAGACTGATTATTTTTAATCTAGAGGCCCATTTCACTTAAAAATAATATAAGTCCCAACAAACAACACTTAATTCATTCATATCCTAAAACCCCATCTCCAAAAAACACTAGTGGGACCCATTCACCACCTTGGGTGAATGAGTCCCCTTTGGTGGGACCCATTTGCCAAGGGTGGCGAATCAGTCCCTTTTGGAGAAAAAATCAATTTTGAGCGGGAATTTCACCAATTTAATTCAATTTTTTAGTGGATGTCAACCTCTTAGATCTAAGTAATGGGAAAATTAGGTATTGATGCATAAAAATGCACATTTTAGGTCATTTTTCACATCTCTTAGTCATTTTTACAAATCAAATTCAAAATTCAAGTATTAAGAGTCTTCCACAAGAAGTTTCATTAGCATTTCTACAACAAAGTTGAAGCTTTAGGGAAGAAAACTAGGGTTTTTGTAGGTCTTCAAGCTTAATTTTTATTCAAGATCTCACATTGCAAAGGGTTGATCATGGATTCCTATGGAGAATCATGGATAAATCTAGGTTCAGGAGATGCAACTAGCCATCAAATCACACCTTATGACTTGTTTTCAAAGTGATTCCATCTTCCATTTTCTCTCTATCTTTAGATTTAAGGTTTGCATTACATTTGCATGTTAATTACATTCATTTGAGATCTTATATGGTTTCTTGGATTGAATTCTTGCATCATTCAAATCACATTTTCTCATCTTATTCTAGCACATTAGAATAGGGTTTTGTCTTACTTCATATTTTCCTAGTATTTGACACACTTAAGGCTAGGGTTTTATGTAGTTTTTTGTTCATTTAAGGTTTAATTACCCAATTATGGGTTTGACCAAGGAAAACCCACCATTAGACAACAAATTTTAAGTTATTTTGTAGGAATTTTATGAGATTCAGATCCAAGTTTTTGTTAAGAAGTGTTGTGTAGGTGACAAGGTACAGGTCTAAAACTTGAATTTGTGTAAATCTAAAAAAGGACTGATTCACCATGGATGGTGAATGAGTTGCAATGGAGGTTCTTGTCAGAGTTGAATCCATATTCCAGTAACCATTTGACAGAAACCAGTTTTTGGACAGAAACCCTGACCTGGGACTGGTTTGTCCAGGGTGGCGAATGAGTCCCAATCAGCCAAAAAGTTAACATTTTCTAATTTTCAAAGTATTTTCTAGTCTTCATCAGGCTTACAGGTGCACACATTCTAAGTTACAACTTTTTTTTTGGTTCTATTTGTATTGTTTTCATCTTTTTAAGTCTTTTGCAAACAACACTATGTTTTCAAACACTTCATATTTCATTAGTTTTGCATAAATAATCAATCAATTTTATCAGTTTTATGCATTTAAGGCATTGCATTAGGCATAATTCCATCATACATACATTAGTTTGAGTGAACCACCACAGTTTTTGGGCCTATCTCTCTCCTTCTAGGTGAAAAACCCTATGAGTGCAAGAATACATAGTCCAACCCAAAAATTGTTGGCTCACTATCTTGAGTAAGTTCATCCACATATACAAGTTCTTTTGTGATCACATTCTCTCCATATATTGGATCAATTAAAATCCCAAGAGTGGGCTTGTTATTGATTCTACTGGCTATGTAAAGAGGAACATTAGGTGCATGTTTGATTGTTTCTTCTGAAGAGAAAGTAATGTCAATGATTTGTTGTTTATGAGGCTCAATGTCAACCACTCCTATCATTGTATCAATAGGAATTTTTTCATTAATATCCATATGATTCTGTTCATCATCATCCATAGGACTTTGTTCGTGATTGCTTATATTTTCATCATTCGTGTCAACTTCATCACATTGGGCTTAGTTTCACTAGCCTTAACAAATGAAATATTATGGTTGGGCATGGGATTGGTAAAGATTTGCAAGTTTTGGTTGGGAGGAACCACAAACTTATTACCTTTGTCATTTACACTTCCAATTTGGATATGATTGGAATCAATGAGGTCTTGCACAAGATGTTTAAGATTCTTACAAAGTTCTATATCATGTCCTTTTTGTTGATGATAAGTGCAATAGGCATTGTGTCTAAAGTTCAGAGGTAATGGCTTGCTAGGGTAAAGGGGTCAAATGGGAGGTAAGATAAGCATGTTTTTGTTTAAGAGTTGGGTCATAATGTTGTGAAGTGTGTCAGGTAAGGGAGTAAACTGTCTTTGCGGATCCCCAAAGATATAAGGATTACTCTTTTTTATGGTAGCTACTAGGTATCAACTAGTTGGGTAGGTTGAGAGGTGGAATTTAGTTGAAGGAAACTTTTATTTTGTCTTCTGAAAGGTTGGTAAGTGTTTTGGTTTGAGGCTTCGGTCTTTTCGGGATGGGTAGGGGTGGTTTTTGGTTCACTACTTGTTATAGAATTTTGATAGTCTCGAAGGGCAGTGCATAAATGCATGATGGAAGGAAACTTCATCATGGTAATATTATCCCTTATCTTGCTTTGTAAGTTTTCTAAGAACATATTTTGAAGGTGGGAATCAAGAATTTTTACACTAATTTGCGAATAAAGCTATTTTAGCGTGAAATAAAGTCAGTGACTTTTTCAGCCTCATTTTTCTTGCATCTCATCAAATGAGCCAATTTCATTTCAGGGACCATGTGCACTTGGAAATGGTTAATAAAGGCCTCAACAATTTCATTGAATGAATGAATTGAGTTATTCAGTAGTGCAAAAAAATAATCCAAAGCAATGTCTTTCAAGGATCGGGGAAAAATTTTAGCCAACAATTTTCCTTCAAGGATAAAGTCACTACACAAAGTAGTAAAGGAATTAACATGATTAGTAGGATCTCCCTTTCCTCCATATTTCTCAAATCTAGGGATCTCTATACCTTGTGGCACCAGAGTTCTCAATATCTCCAAGGAAAATGGATTGCTCTTGACATAGTATGAAGGTGGACCGTTTTGATTTTAATTTATGGTGGAAACTTGACGTTGGATGGATGAAAGGCTTTGTAAGAGGTTGTTAATGATAGGGTCATTGATTGTAGTATGTGATGGAGATGAATAGGGTGGTGGTATGTATGTGTTGGAATGACTAATGAATGAATTTCTTATGGGAGGAGATATAAGATTAGATGCCACATAGGTATAAGGAACGCTAGTGGAAATGTTCAAGGTAGGAAGGATGCTCCTAGTTGGTTGCATTGTTGTGGTTACTTGAAGAATGGTATAGGTGGGAATTGAGGTTATCGTTGAAGAGGGAGGGGTTTTTTTTCCTCCTTGGCTTTGCATATTGTTTGAGGCTTGGGAACCATTACTGGTGGGAGGAAGATGGTTTCCAAAGATTTGAGCTATGTTACACACAACCTCTAATCCCTCATCACTTTCCATCATGTGGTGATGCTTCTCTATGGTAGGTCTAACAGTGTTTGAAATGTTTTCAGTACTTACACTATCTTGTAAATGAGCTAAGTCTTCATACATTTTCATTATCTTTTCTTGAGGAATATGATCAATCATTGTTTGGACATGTGTGTAAGGAAAGCATAGGTGTAGAAGCAACTTTCCTAATGTCAAAACCACAGGGAAGAATGCAGACAGTACTTTTAATTTTCTAATTACAGTCCAATTAAGACACACATGAAATATTAACAGAAACAAAACAAATACATAAAGATAATGAACAATAGATTTACGTGGCAAAACCCTTTCGGGAAAAAACCCACCACACCAAGCTGAATCTCTTCGTATTATAGTAATAAACAATTACATACAATGCAGAGATACAACTCTCTAGTGTTTGTTCATAGTAGCTTCATTCATTGTTCATTCAGTTACAGAAATGCTCACAAGAATCTGATTACAATCTCACACTCATTTCCAAATCAGAATCGATCCTTTAAATCTTATCACATACTAATTTTTACCTTATATTCATCCTTATCCGCCATTTCCCCATCATAGAAAGTTTCCTCTTGAGTGTTGATTTTTCCCTACATGCAATTCATCTCCAGTGTCGCAACTGTTGCAGAAACCTAACTGCCATCCATTTGAAAAACTCTTTCTCTAATTGTTCCATGAGGCTCCACATATGATGGACAATTTGGTCAA
Source organism: Sequoia sempervirens (assembly GCA_007258455.2). Lineage (NCBI taxonomy): Eukaryota > Viridiplantae > Streptophyta > Pinopsida > Cupressales > Cupressaceae > Sequoia > Sequoia sempervirens. The sequence continues at coordinate 60,718 of VDFB02270033.1, forward strand.
GAGCGTTGAACTTTGTTGGCATATCGGTGAGACACTAATAGTGTCTCCCCGATGCCACAAAGTCTTCATAATGATATTGGCGTATGTCCAAATAGTTGGCAAGACGTTATAACGAACGCCATGAGTCATACCGAATCCATCGACATCCATTTCATTTCTATCGGCAAGAGATTCCTCCATCAGCAAGATGTTTTACTGATGCTCACAAGTCATATCGATTTCCACTTTTCCATCAGCAAGACTTTATCGTTCGCCAAGAGTTCTCATTGAGTCTCCTCAAGTTTCACCGAAGCCCCTGGCAGTCGGCAAGACATTTGTCTTTCACCGAGACTTCACTCCGAGCACAACCAAGTCTTACCGAGTCGGAAATACTTATTTCTTTCTCTGAGACCTTACATCGAGCACCCATGAGCTACTCCGATGACTTCAGTTGTATCCCTGTCGGCGTGACCTTCCTCATTCGCCAAGACTTCTCTCCAAAGTCTTTTTGTCACCGCGAAGGCACCAAGTGAATACTCCTGCCGGTGAGACCAAACACCCGTCGCTGAGAGATCTCTCTGAGATTCTTGTGTTACCTTGATAGCCATATGCTATTGGTGAGACATTCTCCAGTCGCTGGGACTTCTCCCCCAAACCCTCGAGCTACTTCGACATCTGCTTTGACACTTGATAGTAACCTTTGTCGGCGAGACATTTCATACT
>VDFB02270034.1:0-84023 GCA_007258455.2 Sequoia sempervirens
TTCGCACCTAGCTGTCACTGCAAAGGGTACTCCTTTCTTAAGTATATGTTGAAAATGATGTGTCTTATCTACTAACTACACTATAAATCTTCTGATGGATTCTAGTCTTCCTTGTAATTTCCTTAGTTTACTGAGATTAGTTGGTAGGGGCATGTCTATGATTGATTTTACCTTGGCTTTGATCCACTTCAATGCCTCATATGGGAAAAAAGATATTTCAAAGGTTAGAGAAGTATAAAGTGAGATTAAATCCCAAGAAGTGTGTGTTTTGGGTACAATCAAGAAAGCTTTTAGGATATATCATTTCCATATGAGGCATTGAAGTGGATCCAGCCAAGGTAAAATCAATAATAAACATGCCTCCACCAACTAATCTTAGTTAGCTAAGGACATTACAAGGGAGGTTGCAATCCATCAGATGATTTATAGTGTAATTAGTAGATAAGACACATCATTTTCAACATTTACTTAAGAAAGGGGTACCCTTTGCATGGACTGTTAGGTGCGAAGAGGCTTTTCAACTGATCAAAGAATATCTACTCACACCACCAGTCTTAATTCCAACTATAGAAGGACGACCATTGATTCTTTATATTTCAGCAACCCATTCATCACTCAGATCATTGCTTGCACTGAATGACGATGAAGGTCATGAAAGGGTAGTCTACTATATCAGTCAGACTTTGGTAGGTTATGAGCTCAACTATAGTACCATTGAACGTGCCTATCGTGCAGTGGTATTTGCTACTCAAAAACTAAGGCACTATATGCTAAACCACTCAAAAACTAAGGCACTATATGCTAAACCATCAAACAATGTTGATTTCCAAAATAGATCATCTGAAATATCTTCTAAGCAAAGTAGCATTAATAGGGCAACTGGCCAAATGGGTTATGATACGTAGTGAGTATGATATCCAATACGTAGAGAGAAAAAATATTAAAGGACAAGTTATTGTTGATCAATTAGTCGACGCACCAATACAATTAGATCACCCATTAGTTGCAGACTTTCCTGATGAGTTTATATTCACAGTTGACACAAATACAACATGGAAACTATACTTTGATGGCTCACATACAAGCCATGGCTCAGGGGCTAGTATATTGTTTATCACACCACAAGGTGATTCCATCCCTAAGTCATTCAGGATTGCGTTTCCATGTACCAACAACATAGTAGAGTATGAAGCTCTAGTGACAGGGTTACGCATGGCAGTCAAGTGGAAAATTAAGAATCTACAGGTATATGGCAATTCTCAACTAGTCATCAGATAGGTAAATGATGATTATGAGACTAAGGATGAGAAGCTTGCTCCATACAAATGCATGGCAGATATTTTTAAGGAGTACTTTGACAAGGTCAAATTTCATCAGATACCTTGTGTTCTAAATAGGGCAGCAGATGCTATGGCTACAATTGCATCACTTCTAGACATTCCTAGCAATGTGCCTAAGTTTGAGTTCTTGGTAGAACAACTTTTGGTCCCCACCTACGATATTCCAGATTCTGAGATGGTATGTAACATTTTTGGTCCTGATTCCCCATGGTACAAAGAAATCTACGACTACCTCCATGCCGAAATCATACCCCCTATCCTTTCAAATAATCAGCATAGGACATTCCTTTGTAAGTCAGCCAAATACACCATCGTCGAAGACACCCTATATAGATGTGCCTTGGATAATACCCTACTGAGATGTCTTGATTCCAATGAAGCACAAGCAACCTTGCATGGGGTGCATGAGGGTATATGTGGTTCTCATTCTAGCGGTCCTACCTTAGCTAAAAATATAATGAGACTAGGTTACTATTGGCCTACTATTGAAAAGGACTCATATGTCTTTGTAAAGAAATGTCGCCAATGTCAGGTACATGGAGACTTGATACATGCACCATCATAGGAGCTCTATCCTATAACGTCACCATGGCCCTTTTCCCAATGGGGACTTGACCTCATAGGTAAGATCCATCCCACATCATCTAATGGCCACAAGTTCATCATAACTACCATCGAGTATTCTACGAAGTGGATCAAGGCTATTCCCATGACATACATTACTGGCACAAAAATCTCTAAGTTTATCCTGAACTATATCATCTGTCGGTATGGTGTCCCTCAGTCCATAATCACAGATAACAGCCGCCCATTCAAGAACCAAAAAGTTTGCCATCTTTGTGATGAATTCCATATTCAACATCATTTCTCCACTCCATACTACCCACAAGGTAACGGCCAAGCAAAGGCATCTAACAAAACTATCATTAGAATCCTCAAAAATATTTTTAATGATGTTGGTTGTGATTGGCATTTACAACTTAATCCCACCTTTTGGGCTTATCACACAAGCATCCGTACTCTGACTGGTGCCACTCCATATTCACTAGTATTTGGTTCTGAAGCCATTCTTCCTATTTAGGTCGAGATTCCTTCCCTAAGGCTATCCTTGAAAGGGCACATTGATGATGAAGAGTACTGAGTATCGAGACTCCATGAGCTATAATTTCTAGATGAGCAAAGACAGAAGGCACTAGACCATCTCCAAGCATATTAGAATCGCCTTCATCGTAGCTATAACAAGGTCTTGAATAGAAACTTTGACATTGGTGACCTGGTCTTAATGGAGAACCCAAAGAATCAAGAAGACAGAGAGAAAGCAGGAAATTTTGAACCTAACTAGTTAGGACCTTATATTATTATAGAAGCCTTTGGATCAAGAGTGTATCAACTCTCTACTCCTAAACAAGAACCATTTTCAGCACCCATCAATATTCTTCATCTGAATAAGTTCTACGCATAACTTTTGAGAGCCTTGTCTTAATTAGCAAAATACAAAAAAATCAAAAAAATTGTTACCTAGGTGAAAACTTGGCAAACAGGCATCTTGGTAACATAAAAAAAAAATCAAAAAATTTAGAAAATAGTAAAGAGAAATAATTCGTCCAATATTGAAAACCACTTCGGTGGCACTTTGGATAAGTACCATGGTGAAAACCTAGCAAACAAGTGCCATGTGTAGTTGACTCTGCTCCTTTGTCTACTATTATTCTAATCTAGCATCCCTGTACATAGTCCACTTCCCTATACATAGTCCACTTCCCTGTACATATTCCACTTCCCTGTACATACTACTTATCCCTGTACATATCTTTCCTGTCCATCGCTTGTACATACCATTCATAATAAGTGGTAGTCTTTCCCATAACTTGGAACAATTGGCATCAAGTGCATTTCATATCCCCCATTTTATCCTATTCATAATCAATTGGTCTTATACTCGACTGGGGGAAAACACTTGACATGTGTCATTGGCTGTGCTGACAACGTAAAACCATAGAAAAAATCCAAAAACATTACAAAATGTCCTGAAAAAAAAAAAAATTACAAAATGTCCTGAGAAAATATGAAAACATTAGAAAATTTCAAAAAGACAAAAAAATCAAAACATGTTGAAAATACAAAAACAGAGTTAGAGTCAGTCGCACTTGTCAGTCTTTGTCATTTTTCAAACTACGTTGCCTCTATGACTGGACGTAGGCAAGGCCATCTACCTATGTGCCCCCAAGGCATTAGGACAGTCTGTTTAGGTTTGTTTGTATAAAATCATGATTCAATCCATTTGTCTATAAGACAAGGTCATTGGTCATTGGTAATTGACTAGACGTAGGCAAGGCCATCATTCGATGAGCCCCCAAGGCCGCACTAGGTCAGTCCTTTAGGGTTCGTCGTCACACACAGTCAATTGTCAGCACATCATATCAACTCATGTATCAATCTGGTGAACAATTCAGCAATGTCTCTAAGTCAAATCAAACAAATTTCCAAAGCAACAACCAAAATAGATCAACTTATGTTTGCTACAGGATGTGTCCTTCCTGGAAATAGACATCATCAAAGAAATCAACATGTGTCTTATTCAAGATGATTCCTTCTTGAATACCGCTATCAGCAAAACAATCTATGTCTTATACAAGATGAATCCTTCCTGCATATTGACATTGTCAAAACAATCAACATGACCTTACACAGGTTATCACATCAACGGCATTAGACTTAACATCTTATACGATACATGTCTTTCTGAAACCAGGCTTTGTCATGCCTTATACAGATAGTCATAATATCATAACCAGATTCAAAGTCTTATCTGATATGTCTATCTCCTGAAACCAAGCTCTATCACTCAATCCTTTTATCAATCAAAACAAATCAAACAAACAAATCAAGTTTTGGAAAATATTTTCCTAGCTTTTTTACTTTATGGCTTATTTATCTTATCATTTAATTTGACTTTATGATGGGAATTATGTTACTAGCTTTCTCAAGGATGTCCAATGAAGGATTTAGAGAAGCAACGGTGTATCATAATTCTATTTTCTTTGACCACTGTCTATTGTCTTTTCATTTTATGACTGGAATCCTATTACTAGCTTTCTCAAGGATGTCCTATGAAGGATTTAGGGAAGCAACAAAGTATCAAAATTTTGTTTTCTTTGATAGTTGTCTATCAACTGTCTTTTAAATTTGATTTTGATTCATGATACTAGTTTCCTCAAGGATGTCTCGTGAAGTATTTAGAGGAGCAATGACGTCTCATGACCCACCTTTTATTTTGTTTGTTGTCTATGGTTTGTCTTGACAAAAATACTAGGGCAACTGGGCCCTTGGTATGAGTTAGGACAATCCTTGTCTACGACTGTCTATTGGTAGCAAGTGGATGACCTTGCACACCTTGATCTATGTCATATCATGGTGTTATTCTCCATTTGTATTAGTTCCACCCAATGATAATAAAGTGAAAATGCCTTTAGTGATACAGCGAAACATCGAAGATTGCTAATACTAACATCCATCTCATTTCTTTATTAATTATTAATCTTTCTTTCCGCACTAATAGTTCTTCTTTCTTGCATTATGACAGAGTCCTATGACACACAAAAATATAAATCATCTTGCATATACATTCATGTTAGAAATTCCATTTCCAAATCATATATCATTAATCATACATACATCTTGCATTTGAAATATACAAACATATAGGCATTTATCATATATAGGACATCATGGCATAATAGACATTCATCATTGTAGATTACATTTCATAAGCATTACATGTGCATAACAAATGTAAATACACTCATCACATTACAAATGTATGGCATCACATGTAGAAAGCATTGTACATATAAAACCATATCGCATCTCATAATAATAAATTGCATACACAACATCCATCAACATCATAGATATTAATACATACATAAATGTAACATCTAGAAAAAGCAAAAGAAAGGGTTAAAAGCACACACTCAATGCAATTTAAGCTCTAATGCAATCTAAGTTAAACAATAGAGAACAAAGGAAAGCTAAAACATAAATAAAATGAACAATCTCACCCAATATCTATGTAATACCATGTATAACCTCAATTGCCTTTCTCCATTTTTCCGTTTGTAGTATAATTGCCCTCAGATTTCTCTTGTGCAAGTATAGCCTATGATAGTGATTTATCAAAACATCGAAGATTCAAATAATAGATATGCTTCCAAAAGTCATAATATTTCAAGAGAGATTGAAATGATGAAAGACAGATCAATTTATAGAAAATTGATCATTCGAATGACAGGCCAGGATCCAAAGATCGACGGATGGTTGAGATCAAAAGATTAGACATGCATTATGATAACTATTAGTAGTGACATGAGTGATGCAAATTAGAAATAGAAATAAATATTAAATAAATGATTTAATCTTCGAGTTTGGTATTCAAAAACAGAAGAATAGTCTTTGCATGACAAAGATAAAGATAGGATTAAAGCAACGCTCTGTTCGAACACATGCACAAGATTTAATTAATTAAACAAAGATATTTAATTAATACGCATGTACATGCAAACAAGTTAGAACTAGATGACTGAATGATATGACGAAGAGATTATGATAAACAACTCAGACATTAAATCAAGATTAAGCCCAATTTAAATAGATCTCATCGAGTCGAAGTGAATACTTAGATAACTTACACAATTATCTAAAGATAGAAGAATGTGTTAAAATAGAATTTATAGAATTAAATAATTCATTTAATTCAAGATTTGATATTTGAGAATAATTAAATAAATAAATTTATTTAATTAAGTGAGAAGGATTAAATGAATATTAATTAAATAAAGATTTATTTAATTATAGTTGAATATGAAATAGTAAATTAAATAAGACTTTATTTAATTTGGAAGGATAAGTTAATTAGTAACATTAAATAAAAAGTGTTTATTTAATTAATCAGATAGAATAAAGATAAAGTGAATTAATTAAATAATTAAGATTATTTAATTAATAGAAGAATAAATATTAAGGTAAATTAATAATAGACATAACATGCATAAATCAATAAATATAGAATTGCATATCATGAGATACGTAGAAAATCATATATATATATATCACTCAAAAGTGTCACATCACAATGTCATAATGTATCAACAAATATGGAAGCTCATAGGCTATAAGATCACAATACAATGTCTCAATACATATCAAGAAATTTCCCTATCCGAAATTGACATTGCTATCATGACTAGAGTGTGCAGATGAATGATGTCAAGATCCTGATGACCTGTGACCTGAATGTGGCCTGTCATATGGACCAGATCTACGTGGCTGCTCAACACCCTCTATGCTAACTGTCCTAGTGCTGGTCCTAGTATGAAACCTGTCATTGCGTGCTTGTGAAAAACTTGAAGCCTATCTCTCTGGAGGAACTATTGCCTCATACAAATCTTTGTAATACAAAGCCCTCTCAACAAATCGGACTAACTCTTTGGAAAATGCATCTGTTGGCCCACTACAAAGAGCTATAATCTCTGTAAACCACTGCTCGGTCTCCTGCCTCTGAGCTATGGCCTGATCCCTTCCTGTATAGGGTTTGTCCCTCCATCCATAAAACATCTCGCTCAAACATCAGAACCCTCATCTTCTCCTTCAAAGATACAAGTTGGGCACGAAGTGTAGCAGTGTCAAGATCAACTGCCCCTGTATCATCCTGTCTCACCCTCTCCAAACCATCATCATCCTCTAACTCCTCCAAAATCTTTTCTCAAACCTCACGCTCCTAATCATCCCCCTCCTCATTATCGTCTTGATAGACACCAAGTAAGCCAAGGGCATCAATCTCTGCCTCCTCTCTACCTGCCTCCTCCTCTGCATGATCCTCTGGAACGTCCTCCTCTGTGGCATGCTCCTCATCCCTGCCAATCTCAACATGCACCTCCTCCTCACCTCTACCAATATCTAGCATGTGCACATCCTCCTCCTCTTGTCCCTCCTCACAGATAGGTGATAAAGGTGGCCCTCATCCCCTCTGTCCACACCTCCCTCTCCCACCACCCCACCAACCACCTCCACAACCATCTCCATCATCACCATGACCACCTCCACCTCTTTGACCTCTGCCTTTGCCACGCCTACCATGTAGTCCTATCCCTCGCCGCTCTATCGGCTCATCCTGATCTGGGTTTGTAAGGGGAATCGGCCTGTGAATGGCCCACCACTGCTCATATGCCTTGATGGTACTTGGATCGGCCAAACCATCTCTCCACCCCCACTACACTACTTGCAATGCATCAATATCTTCCTCGACAATGGCCATTGGTATCTCTGCACCCCACAGTGGGATCTCTCACAAAGACCTCGCAAACTCTGCCCATCCTCTAGGCTCATCCTAAACCTCTCCAAACTACCACAACACACGATCTAGAAAATGTATCTCTATAATATGCACATGCGAAACAGTCCACCCAATCAGATATTGTGTCTAAAAGCAATATGGCAAATGATCATCCTCATTTGACCACTCTGGACAACCCAAGTATGGTTTCCATGTGAACTATACCATGGTATCAATAGCATGTCTGAAATATCTAGTATCTCCCATATGGTGCTGAGTATTAGCCCCCGTATAATGGAAGGCATAGGGTGCTCCATGTTGCACATCAACTGTAACTGGTGGATGAAAGATGGAAATGTGTTCCCACACCCATACCATCAAGAGCGTGGTACCACAACTCATAGACTGTGCCTCTTGATAGGCTATATCATGCAAATGAAAATATAACATGGCAAGAAGACAAGGGCCCCAAGCATACACCTCTCAACGCTCTAACATACCAACCAGCATCTCTCCCCATCCCACAAGAAATCCATGACCTCGACGGTCAGGGAGGACTATACCACCTATCAATGTACACAATAGACAGTCTAATTTCCTATACCTCTAAGCCAATACATGTCATCTAATCTCATAATGATCAACACCTAACTGTCTAATATCCTCATGAGGGTAATATTTGCACATCTCAGCGAAACCCCTCTGAGTATCATACATCACCCTAGTAACTCTAATAGGAAGTCTCAGAATCTTATAGACATCCTCCAACATAACTGTAGCCTCTCCAGTAGGCAGGTGAAAGAAGAAGTCTTTGAGTGCCACCACTCGCATAATGTCGTCAGTAGCCCCCAGTTTTCCTGAATGATGGGCATGTCTGTCACATGGAAGAGACCCAAATGCCATAAAATTCATTTCTCTGCGCTCCGCAAACTGTTCCGGAAGCAAAAAATTCAATGGTCTCGACTCTCACATATAAACAGGGTCCAAAACAACCTACAAAGGCATTATACATGCCTCATGTAAGAATCAATCACCTATCCTAATGCAAAGTGAAAAAATCAAATGCTAGTCAAATGTGTCATTCTTTTGCAATTATGTTACAAGAAACCAAATGCATCATTTTATTTTGCAAATGCATCATAAAATTTCACATGCATCATTTTAGATCACAATTGCATGTGGAAATATCAAATGCGAGTAAAAATCAAATGTGACTCATTACATCTATGCATACGAACATCCATCATTAATGCAAATGCAATGCAATACTTACAAATGCGTTGAACAAAAAACACATGCATTTATCCTAAATACAAATGTGTAACTATTTCTCATATGCATCAAAACAAAAAACAAATGTGTCGAAATAGAAAACACCTATGCTAAGCATCATATGTGAATTTACAAATGCGGTGATCCACATGCAAATGTGTTGATTACGCATTCAAATGTGACTTTTCAAAAAAATGATGCATTACAAAAAATGCAAATAACCGCATAAAAATGCGTGAAAACCAAAAAATCAAAATTCAAGATCTAAGAGCATATCAAGGGGCCCGCGTCGGTCGGCCACCTAAAGGTATGGATCCTATACAATCGATGGTGGGTGTGCAAAACAAGTGACATTTTTGTTGAGAGTGCAGAGCAAATATCTCAAATTTCAAAGCTATGTGGGTAAAAATGAATGGGTTTTTATCCCATTTTCTATTTATACCTAGGGTTTTGGTGGCATTCCTTTTAACTGGTCGTGTCAACTTCCAACTTCAATCAGCCCGTAAACGTCCCTAACACTTCCAAATTCAATTTCATCAACTCCACTACATTTCTGGCTATCAAATAGACTAATCGAGATTATTTCCAAAAATTTTGAATTTTTTTGAAAATTTGTCAATTTTTCCAAGGGGGCATATCTTCACCTGTTTTACACTAGGGCATGACTGGGGAATATTTTTGATCGATTTTCTTAGACACAACGCCAAAATGACATTGTATCAAAGAGGGGCAAATGTAGACACCAAAATTTGGTCTAAGCCTGCGACTTAAATTTCTTCATAATTCATATTTCCATGGTCATGATTAAATAATGTCAATTATTTAATTGTTCTCTAAAGTTCTTCATTTCTTTATTAATTAAATAAATCTATTTATTTAATTAATTTATCTTAACATTTATTCTTCTATTAATTAAATAATCTTAATTATTTAATTAATTCACTTTATCTTTATTATATTTGATTAATTAAATAAACGCTTTTTATTTAATTATGTTACTAATTAACCTTATCCTTCTTGTCAAATTAAATAAATTCTTATTTAATTTACCCTTTATCATATGTCAACTATAATTAAATAAATTCTTTATTTATTTAATTATTCATTTAATCCCTTCATCACTCAATTAAATAAATCTTATTTATTTAATTATTCATTTAATCCCTTCATCACTCAATTAAATAAATCTTATTTATTTAATTATTCTTCAAATATCAAATCTTGAATTAAATGAATTATTTAATTCAGAAATTCTATTTTAACGCATTCTTCTATATTTAGATAATTGTGTAAGTTATCTAAGTATTCACTCTGACTCGACTCGAGATCTATTTAAATCTGTCAGTTAACTCTTGATTTAATGTCTCAGTTGCTTTCTTGAGTAATCTCTTTGTCATATCATTTAGTCATCTAGTTCTAACTCGTTTGTGTGTACATGCATATTAATTAAATATCTTTGTTAATTAATTAAATCGTGTGCATGTGTTCGAACAAAGTGTTGCTTTAATCCTATCTTTATCTTTGTCATGCAAAGAATATTCTTATATTTTCAAATACCAAACTCGAAGATTAAATCATTTATTTAATCTTTATTTATATTTCTATTTTTTATCACTCATGTCACTACTAACAATTATCATAATGCATGTCCAATCTTTTGATCTCAACCATTCGTCGATCTTTCAATCTTGGCTTGTCATTCGTATAATCAATTTTCTATAAATCGATTTGTCTTTCATCATTTCAATCTCTCCCAAAATCTTATGACTTTTGGAAGCATATCTATTATTTGAATCTTCGATGTTATGCTAAATCACTATCACAGGCTATACTTGCACAAGAGAAATCTGAGGGCAATTGTACTACAAATGGAAAAATGGAGAAGGGCAATCGAGGTTATACATGGAATTACGTAGATATTGGGTGAGATTGTTCAATTTACTTATGTTTTAGATTTCCTTTGTTCTCTATTGTTTAACTTAGATTGCATTAAAGCTTAAATTGCATTGAGTGTATGCTTTTAACCTTTTCTTCTGTGTTTTCTAGATGTTACAATATGAATTTTAGCTATTCAAATATCTTAAATAATTTTAAGTTATAAAACTGATAAATAGGCTTTAGCAATTCGAAAAAAACCTACTTATAAAATTTTAAATATATTTATTGTATCTATTTACCATTGTTAGAGAGTTGCAAACTGTGAATTGTCTTATGTCCTATAGGACTAAGAAAGGAAGAACACTGTCAAACAGTGATTGAATCATAACAAACAGTCCAAAAACAATGAAAGTTACTATCAAAGATATGTCCTCTAAGTCATTTGCACATGGTTATTGAGAACATAGTGAGTAAGAAGTAAAAGAGCACTAGATCATAGCACTACAAAATGGTCATGAGTTATGCAATGAAATTCATTATTCTTTTGATCACAAAGGAGATCAAGATAATAACCAACATACTGATGTGCACAGAGAATGTTCATGGAGTGTAGAGTTTGAGGTGAATTGTACCTGCTATTTTATGTTGATATGGATATGTTGTAACCTATAGTTAATTTTTGTAGCATAACAGATAGGCTAAATAGTTATTCACATACCATTGTTTCAAATTCTAAATTTCTAAACCTTATTCTAGGAGCAAATCATAGGGGGATTCTATACATAAGACACCATTGTTTCAAATTCAAAATTGTTGGCTCTTTCACAATTGTTTGCTTCATTTATTTGATCTAAGACAGCATGTTGTATAGTAGATGCTCTCAAAATCACAATAAAATCCATTATTTCGGGATGACTATTCAGAATCTTTCCCATCATAACAATGAACAAAAGCATCAGTCATTAACCTAAAATTTGCAAGAGTTTCATCAAATTCTACTTTTCCACTCTGTTTTCCATTCTAAATTTTACTCCCAATTTCATCCTTGAAGAACTTCCTCGGCCTGTAGATCCTATTGTTAGCCATAACTTTACCAGGTGTCGAGGATAGCTTCGAGTTTTCACCCAAGCAGCAATTGACAAAATTTGGCCATACAAAAAAAGGTGAAAGTAGGATACACTTAGTTTTCATTTAGGACACCACTATTCCACCTCGGTTTCATGCAGAGGCTTGTGATTTGTTTCAAAGTATGGCATAGACTCCAACATGACCAAACAAGCTTTCTATCACCAAAGGTGATACATGCAAGATAATAATTCATCACAAAGACCATGTTAGAAAAGAGAAATCCCACCCTAAATTATATGCTTATGGACTAATATAATGGTTTCATGGACTTGAAGTCACCACTCAACTTAAAATATATAAATATCACCAGGTCTAGAAGGTGGTTGGACTTGAAAAGGTGAACTAGTTAGATGCAAGAGACTAAATAAAATATATTTTACCAGTGAGTTTAAGTTCAAAGGATACAAAATGATTAGAGCCTACTAATGACATATTGAATAAGTTTTATATGTCATGTGGTAGCACTAGAGAAAACCAAGAAACGAGTTCAAACATCAAACTAGTTGAAGTTTAAACATAAGGAAATTATATATTTTAGTATAGTTGTAACCTTAGGTTTATAAAAAACTCTAAATTTTAAATGATATAAACATGGATGTGAGAAGTCATGCCAAAAATGTTTGATTAAGCATTTGGAGTCTAGAATAAGATAGTTACAAAAATTTAGTTAGATCACATGGGACAAACATGTGGAACACAAGAAAGAATTCATGTGATTAGATTAGAGTGGGCCTAAAATAGAGGCATAAGAATACAAATCTCAGAGAATTTTTCGGTTCGAATAAATAAGGAAGCTTGGAACTAGAAACCTAGTAGACTCATAATTTGTGTAACTATAATCCCAAGAAGTTGAGTAAAAAATGGTTTAATATAGGCTTAGATCTAGGAACTCAATAAATCCAAAACACAATGACTTGAATCATAAGAGTAGGAGCAAAGGCTGAGGATCTAGTGAGAGATTGATACTAATTGGAAAGTGTGAATAAATGGTAGTGATACTAGGAAAATTACTAATAAAAACTATGAAATATAAATGTGTTCTTCAAGTTAGTAAGTAACTAGCTAAGCAATTCAATGGAGAAATATATAGTATGAATTTCATAGGACATACACAAGCAAAGCATTTGAAATTTGGCATGATAAAAATATGGATTTAGCTAAGGCCACAAGTAAAGTGGTCCCATTAAAATAAAATATGGAAAAAATACATATAGACCTCCATGAGAGAATCTTGAATCCACAACCAAAGACCACAACAAATAACCAAACACAAAGAATCACTCAAAACTAAATTATTAGGTCATAGAATCCATACATGCATATTATTGACCAACCCTAAGAGAAAAGGCATAAACATACTTTACAAGATGAACTAACCAACTGAGAATCCCACAAATTCATCACTTTCTAAGAAATAATAATACCATAGGGAAGTGTGATCTACTTGAGAATGAGAGTAACACCATGGAAAGGATTCAACCATACAAGAAATTCATGCAAAAATATACCTTGGATTTGGAATAATAAACCCTAATGACATAATGGCACCCAAAATAGGGGAAACTTGTTGGAATTTGTGTCTCAAATTACTATTTTGTGTTTTACCTTCATAGCATTGAGTAAATCTTCCCTATCGGGCTAACTCTCCTTTTTCAGTGAGACATTATTCTTTGTCCCCTCAATGGACCAATAATACTTCTTGCTTTGGCGTTATGTTTTTTTTCGATGACAGTTGATCACTTCGGCCAAAGTCTTCTTAGTGTCTCCTCGATACGCCAATGAGAGTGTATTCGAGTGACATTGTGTTGTCGCTAAGAAATTGAGTCTTGTCTCTTTGACATGTCAATGGGAGGCTGGAGAACTCTTGTCAGTGGGACTTTGTAGTTTCACCGAGACTTTGAAGTCAGTCTCTTCAATGGGCCAATATGTCGTTGACTATTGAGTGAGCTCCTGCCAACCCGTGGTTGCCTTGGTGGGACCCGACCATACTAAGTGAGAGAGCGGGTATTGGATGATGTTGTCGAAGGATGTGTGACTGGGTGATTTGGTGAACTGTGTGATCATCAAAGTGACTTGGTGATTTCGAAGAGAGGATGAACAAAGTCTCTTTGATGGTTTGATATGGCTAACAATTAGATCGCTTACTGCAGTTGCTTGGGGAATTCGAGTCAAACAGTTCCTTGGTGATTTTGGAATGTAGAATGAATGTTGTATCAACATTGAATGTTCTGTAATGTTAATGATTAGTGTTAGAATTTAACTAAAGTGAGGTTTATTAGGGAAATGTAATGTTGCTAAAGTAGATACTGTGAATTAACACCTGTCAAAGCAAAAGTTTTGCAACTTTGTATGTAAATTTTTTTTACTATAATACAAAAATATTTTTCTTGGTGTATGGTTTTTTCTCCCATAAGGGTTTTCCCACGTAAAACCGGTGTTCAATTATATGTGTTTTGTTTTAATTATCTATTTTGCTACTTGTAAATGTGCATCTTAATGAGCTATAACTTGAAATTAAGCATCGTATCTATTTTTCTCTTCTAAGAATTGGCATTAGGAAGGAATTTTCGCACTCAACTTTCCTTACAAGTGGTATAAGAGCTTGGACAGTTGCATTATCCTTATGGGTAGGATGGGTTTTTTGTGCTAATTCTATAGTGGGAGTCTTGCAAAGAAAACCAGTAGTCTAGTTTGCAGATTGAGATGGCAAGCACATCTAAATTGAAAATTTCAATGGTGGCAATTTTGAGTTGTGGAAACTCAAAATGGAAGACCTATTGGTGGATAGAGATCTTTGTATTGTTGTTATGGGAATAAAACCATCAGGTATAAAGCAACAAGATTGGGACCTCACAGATAGAAAAGCCAGAGGGTTGATAAGAATTTTTCTAGTAGACTTTGTTCTCTTGAATGTCCATGAGGAGAAGATCACATCTTCTTTATGGAAGAAACTTAGTGACATTTATCAAGGAAAGTCTTTGGTAAATAAGTTATTCCTAAGGAAGAAGTTATACTCCTTCAAGATGGGGGAAGGTGCATCTGTAGCAGACCATCTGAATTCATTTAACATGATTGTTGCTCAGTTGGCATCTGTAGATGTAAAGATTGATGAAAAGGATTATTGTATGCTTTTGTTGTGTTCCTTTCCTAACACGTGGGACCATCTGGTGATGGATATTGGAAGTACAACAACCACTTTTAAATGGAAGATGTGGTTGCTTCATTATTGCTAGAAGAAATGTGAAGGAAATCTTTTAAGATGGCCAAAGAGGCTCTCGTTGTTTGAGGCAGATCAAAGGATAGAAGAAAGAAGTAAAAATATTCTAAATCTAAGTCTAAAGGGAGATCAAGGTCTCCAAGAAAGAATTCCAAGGTGAAATGTTGGAATTGTGGGCAGATTGGACATATCTGAAAGGATTGCAAAGAGGAGAGAAAGAAGAACAACAACAAAAAATCTTCAGATAATTATTCTTCTCAGAGAAATGTGGATTCCTTCATTGCTTCCTTGGCGACCTAGGCATCAAATGATGTATGTTTGATTGACTTAGGTGCATCTTTTCACATGACATCTCACAAAGATTGGCTCATGAAATACAAAAAGTATGCAGGTGGAAAAGTGTATCTAGAAAGTGACTCATCTCTTGAAATTGTTGGTCGTGGAAGAGTCAAAATTCAATTTTCTAACATAAGAATCAAAGGAATTGATGGTGTAATGCACATACCAAGTCTAGCTCATAATTTTATTTCTATTAGTAAGCTAAATGATGTTGGCATGCAAGTTTCATTCTCGAGTGGTAGTTGCAAAATGACTAGAGACTCAATGGTGTTGGACAAGGGTGAACATATTGGCACTTTGTACAAGCTAGATGCATGTGTTGTTCAATGTAACAGTGTCTCTACAAAGTCAAATAAAGCTACTCATGTAGGAAAGGAGAACGTTGTTCCTTTGGGTGCAAACTCTTTGGAGGTGAAACTCCCAGCAGAAAAAACCATTTCATGGCATCATAGACTCGGTCACATAGGATAAAATGGATTGAAAGCCTTGAAAAATAAAATCCTAGTTGAAGGGCTTGATGATTGTAACCTTGAGTTCGATTTCTATGAAAATTGCATTTATGGAAAGCAACACTGTGTTTCTTTTTATTCTAGTCCTCATAAATCTTCTAGCATATTAGATTATGTTCACTCTGATGTATTTGGTCCAGTGAATGTTCCTTCATTATCAAAGTCTAAATATTATGTTTCATTTATAGATGTTTATTCAAGAAGAGCATTTGTGTATTTTCTAAAAATTAAATCAAAAGTGTTCAATTGGTTTAAGGAGTTTAAAAACTTGGTAGAAAATCAAACTGGAAGGAAAATTAAATTCTTGAGGATAGATAATGGTGGTGAATTCTATTCTACATATTTTGAAAGGTATTGCAAAGACCATGGGATTAAAAGGCATAAAGCTACACCTTACACTCCATAGCAAAATGGAGTTGTTGAAAGGTTAAACAAAACACTGATGGAAAGGGCAAGAAGTATGTTGAGCATTGTTGGTCTGGAGTAGAAATTCTAGGTTGAGGCTATTTCTACAACATGTTACTTGGTAAATTGATCTCCCTCTTTAGCCCTTGTGGATAAAATTCCTATGGAAGCGTGGTCAAGTAAGAAGCCCTCTCTGAGACATATTTGATTCTTTGGCTATGATGCATATGCATATGTGCCTAGTGATAAAAGATCTAAATTAGAAAACAAGGCTATCAAATGTATCTTCATAGGTTACGGCATTGATGTGAAAGGATACAAGCTTTGGAATCTTGTTACTAAGAAGGTAGTATACAGTAGAAGTGTAATATTTTGTGAGCTGAAACCTTCTACAGTGGATCTGCAGTCAGAGATGAAAGAAAAGGAAAAGGATGTAGTTGAAATTCCTCTTACACCAGAAAAAGAGGAACTATGAACTCCAAGTGTACATGAATTTGAGGAGAGCTCAAGTAGTTCTAAGAGTTTTGAATAGGAAGAAGAACCACTACCTCAGCCTCAGCCTGTGAGGAGGTCTACACAAGAGAAGCAGAAACCTGAAAGGTATGGATATTCTATGTGGGATTCACGTTGTGCCTACGCTTTGATTACTAGTACTAATGATCCTAGGACTGTGAAAGAGACAATTAAAATGTTTGATTCAGATTCCTAGTTGGAGGCAATGAATGAAGAAATGGCATCATTGAAAAATAATGAAACCTTGGATTTGGTACCTCTGCATGAAGGTTGAAAACATGTTAGTTGTAAATGGGTATTTAAAAAGAAAATTGGTCTAGATGGCAGTGTGGATAAATATAAAGCTAGGTTGGTCGCGAAAGGTTCTTCCCCGATAGAGGGAATTGATTATGGAGAAATATTTTCTCCTATAGCTAAGCTGACATCTATCAGATTTCTATTGTCACTTGCAACTTTGTATGACTTAGAGATTGAGCAGATGGATGTGAAGACAATGTTTCTTCAAGGAGATTTGAAAGAAGAGATTTATATGTCCCATCTAGAGCACTTCATTGAAATAGGTGAAGAAAATCTAGTTTGCAAGTTAAAGAAATCTTTATATGGTTTAAAACAATCGCCTAAATGTGGTAGCAAAAGTTTGACACATTTGTGTTGTCATTGGGATTTATAAGATCAAAATCAGATCATTGTGTGTATTTTTAGATCTGAAAATGGTCGGTTTCTTATTATTGTCTTGTACGTGGATGATATGTTATTCTTTGGGAATAGTAAGGGTATGATTTTTGATTTAAAATCTCAGTTGTCAGCACAATTTGAAATGAAATATTTAGGTGTAGCTAGCTATATTCTAGGGATGGAAATCAGAAGGGATAGAGATGGTAGAAAACTTTGTCTTAGTCAAAGTAAGTATATCAATGTTGTCCTTGAGAGGTTTAACATGGTAGATTGTAAATAGTTAGTTGTTTCAGTGTTATAGTGAATGAAACTATCTATTGAAGATTGTCCAAAATATCCTATTAAGATGGAGGACATGACTAGAGTGCCTTATGTGAGTGCAGTTGGAAATTTAATGTATGTGGTGGTTTGTACAAGGCCAAACATTGCCCAAGAAGTGGGAGTACTTAGTTAGTTTATGGCTAATCCAAGGAGACCACATTGGGATGTTGTGAAAAGAGTTTTCAAGTATTTCAAGGGTACCTCCAAGTATGATTTATGTTATCATGGTAACTTGGCTGGGTCATAGAGATCTATTAGCATTCGTGGATATGTGGATTTTGATTGGGCAAGGGACATTGATAGCAGAAGATCCACCAGTGGATACATCTTCATATTACATGGTGGTGTAGTTAGCTGGATGAGCAAGAGGCAGGCTATAGTCACTTTATCTACTACTTAGGTAGAGTATATGGTAGCAACTCATGCCTACAAGGAATCCATTTCTTAGAGGAGAAAAACAAAATGAGAACCCTATCAAATCATATCTGTTTTTCTCCTCTAAGAATTGATATTGAACAAAATGAACATAAAATACTAGCATGAACCTTCTAGGCACTCAATTAACCAAAAATGGATAGTGTGGTGTAGGTGCTCCTGCACCATACACCCCCCTAGCAAATTCTCATGACCCATAAGTTGGTGTGGATACCACTGCTTCCAAGCACTACATAGACTCCATTGATTCCCAAATGCATCCCACTGTTGCATGTACACTAGGTTTACAAATTTTCCTAAACTTCCATCATGGTGTATTGTATACATACAAGCATTTTTCCTTGCCTCTATTCTCATACTAGTCATCAGTCTTCCTTATCCATCCCTTGATTTTTCACCATGTTTAATACCTGCAACCAAACTTGTTTTAGGATTCCTTTGGTCTGTTTTTACTTGCTTTTCACATGCAGGTCTATTACTACCTTTACTGCTCTGCCCTTCTTGACTGTCATTCACTACCCCCTTACCTTGCTTCATCACTGTCAAATCAGGTTGTTTATTCATTGTACCTACAAAATTTTCTTGTTTCTCACCCCTGCTCTCAACTACAGGGCATTCAATACTGCCTACCATCACACTATCCTTCATGTTCTTTTCCAATACCTTCTTTACCCTTGCATTTACATTGTGACCTCCTATTCCTGCATTGTTAGTCTTCAAAACAACACTAGGATCTACCATGTTGCTTTCTTTCACAACATTTATAGGCTCTTTCATCCCACACATGATGACCTTTTCCTTACCTTTCTCATCCTCTATCCAAGGAGTCAAAACAAACCTTTGTCTATCTTTCATGATTGTGTATTTTTTTGCTTTCCCATCATAGATGGCAATCCTATCATACTGACATGGTCTTCCAAGGAGTATGTGACAATATTCCATTGGGAGAATATCACAAAGAACATTGTCTTTATATTCCCCTATTTGAAAATCTACAATAGCTTGCTCATTCACTGACAATGATTGACCATTACTTAGCCAAGAGACCTTGTAGGGAAAATCATAAGGGATTCTTTTCAAATTTAGGTTATTCACCATTTCACAAGAAACCATATTTTCAATTGAACCTGAATCCACTACTATCTTACATACCTCACCTTGGACCTTGCAATTGATTTGAAAGAGTGCTTTCCTTTGTAGGGGTTCTTTAGGAATTGACACCTTGAGCAATGTTCTACTAATCATCAAGTTCTCTCCAACTTATGATGTGAGATTAACAACAGGTGAAGTCACACTCTCTTCATCTTCATGCACTAATTGATTCCTCCTTTCTCCACCATGAAATCTTGGTCCTTGCCTTTCAGGACATTTGAAGGGTGGATGTCCAGGATGGTTACAAGTATAGCATCTCCCTAAAAATGCATTGTTAGAATTCCTACCTCCTCCAAATCTACCTCTTGTGCCTATCCATCCACCTCTGGAATCAGATTGCTCTTGGCCTTTCATGGCATCTTCATGATTATCATTGGTTGGCTTTGAACTAGTCATGGATCCTCTTCCTCTTGATGCATTACCTTTGCCTCTAACTGCTTTGTCTTGTCTTCTCTTCATTTTCTCCTCCACCATGATTTCCATTTGATAACAGTCCTCTATAGTTCTAGGGTTAGATAAAACCAATTTATCTTGTATGTTTAATCTTAATCCACCTATGTATCTTGCAACTTTTTCATCTTCATTCTCATGATGACCAGATCTTAGACTCAATTTATAAAACTCCTTAGTATAAGACTTAATATCCATTTCTCTTTGCCTCAAACTTTGTAATTTCTTAAACATTTGAACTTGGTAATACTTGGGTAAGAATTTACCTTTGAGTTTTGATATCATCTTGTCCCATGATGTGATCTTAGACTTTCCTTGTTTCCTCCTCTCAAATTGAAAGTAATCCCACCATACCAAAGCATGACCCTGCAACTTAGTCTTTGCAATTTTGACCCTTTTCTCTTCATGAACTTCATCACATTCAAAATGGTTATCTAATGCAGCAATCCAATCAAGTAGTTCTTCATCATTTAAACTACCATAGGAACATCAAGTTTTACCTTAGGATTTACAATCTTCACTGCCTTCAACAACTTTTCACTTCTTTGATCTTCTGGAGTAAGCTCTTCTTCCACATCTTCAAGCTCATCATCTTCCTCTTCTTCTATCTCACTATCTTCCACTTCCCTTCTTTCTTTTGTCTCTAGGGATATGATTTTCTCTTCCAACTCTTTGAGTTCTCTTGCATGCCTTTCCTTCATCTCCTTGGCCATATCATTCTTCTTTGGAGGCATCTTGTCAACCTTGCCTCTTCTTCAACCTACAAAATGCAAACCAAAATCTACTCCCTACTCTGATACCACTATGATGCAGAGCCAAGGTGAATATTAACTCACAACAAACTAGTGTCAATTCAAAAAAATAATGAACTCTTCTTGGAAACACCTTCAATCTGCCAAGCATCAACTCACCCTCAAGGGTCTCAACCCTTGAGTTTTGCAAAACAACTACAAACCTCCACCAAGGCCATGAGAAATTTACTCAACATTCCAATGATGAAAATTGATCCATTTAAACTCAACCACAAAGTCAAATTCAACACAACCTTCAAAATTCACCTTTTAACACTAGCACTCCTTGTAGTATAGGGAAACCAGTTTTTTAGTCTTTTTCCCAAATCCTTCCAAAACACTTGAGAAATAAATAATGGAATCAAGGACCCTTTTCAGATTCATTCAACATATCAAAGACCTATATATCACTCTTTTGGATCAAAGGCTTCAAAATCAAGGATTTCACAGTTTTAGGCCTCCAATTAAGCCATTTTTACAAAGAGGCCACCCTTAGATCTTCACACCAGGTTACCACACCTAAAAATAGTCTTTTATTTTGTTTCAAAATAGGTTATTTTCCATGTCTTAAGACCTTATATGCTCATATACACTCTCAAACTCAAAACCCTCCTAAAACATGCAAAAACCAAGGGTTTTAGGGTACCCTTATTGAAAGTTCACACTCCCAGTCACTCCCAACCAAAATAATTGCTCAGAAACATCACATTTGGTCCCCCCATGCTCAAAAAACTCTTACTTGGCTTTGGACACTATCACAACATCAAAACACAAGTTAGGGTCTCCATTTTCAAGTGGAAAAAATCACATTTCCAACCTTCCTTTTGAACATTTCACTTAAAACCCAATCTCCTACACCTTATACCCTTCAGGAACCATTTCCTATGCTATTCCAACTCATCCCACTGAGTCACATTGGCATACAGTAGGTGGGATGAGGTATGCACCTTTAAAACTACCTCAAACCCCTGTCACTATCAAAACAGGGCAATCATTGTTCTATGCCTTCCACACAAAACTTACAATGGATTAGACCCTCAAATCAAAATAAATTGCAAGTAGAAACATTAATCAATGTTCACAAAAGAGATCAGACCATGGAGGACCTGTATGGTCCGTACAAAGGAAGAAAACACTGTAAAAACACAAAAAATTACTTGTAACAGGCAGAATTCTTTATTGAATAAGGTTTCAATTTGTTTTCATCAACCTCCCTTCAAGTGATTACATCATATTTAAAAAAAAATCACCCAAACTCAACTCCCCAATGTCCATAACTACCTTATAACAAGTTTTGAATGATTAGGACCATGCAGGCCTAATTACCCATTTGATTACATTTTACAAGTATATTGAAATGGCTAAGAAATGTTTGAAACCATGACTCTTAAAACTATCCTAGGCTTGAAAATGGCCTCATTACCTTCCTAAGACCCAAACTTTTCACCCCGTAATACAAACTCAAGGATGTGCCTCTAAAGGCTACAAAACACTTGTAGATGCAAGATCATACCAAATAACTCAATTCATTACATTACGGTTGGTCTCTTAGACCTTATTGAACAAAATGAACATAAAATAATAACATGAACCTACTAGGCACTCAATTAACAAAAAATGGACATTGTGGTGTAGGTGCTCCTGCACCATTCTAGAATATTCTTGTTGAGAAAAAAATATCCCTTATAATTGTGTGTTGCACATATGCACTAGTTTTTCCCCATGAGATAAGGTATAAAATTCATAACAATCTTAATAAGAGAATAGGCTTGATTCTCCATAATGTACTACTTCATTTTTATATTTTGTAGTGATTTTCTACAGAAAAATACCCATCAACATTATTTTAAAGTAAAATAGTATCTATAGTATAAAAGGAAGCATAGTAGAAGAGTTAAAATGGACTTAAGTAATTATTACTAGAAAGTATAGGTTCTTTTCTTAGTGCTTTCTTGATATCCAAGAAGGAATTGCTTGTCTTTTATCTAAATTTAATTGATTGTCCATTCTTAAGCATCTTGGAGATGGTTTTTTTCTTTTCTATAGTGTTAGGAGAAAGCCTCCTAACAAAGTTGATCTTTCCAAAAATAAATATCACCCTCTTAACTATCTTATGTTGAGGGATGATTTCTATTCCTTTTAACTCTCTCAAGTTCAATACTCACCCCTCTCTTAGATATTACATTCGAGAGGTTCCCTTCTTCCACACTAAATTTATTTTTTATAGTTAAGGAATTCCCATATTCTAAGCATAATTGGAAGAATAACTCTAAAAAAAATTAATGTCCTATGCATCCATCCAATAAATAGTGATTTCATCCTAGTAAACACTATGATCTCATTTATTAAACCAACAAATGGTAGATCTTGCATTTTTTATTCCATTTGGCATTCTCATGTAAAAATAGGTGTCCTAAGGAGTCATGAGTGTCATTTTTTATTAATTATAATTATTGTATAATGCTTTAAATCTCTCAAGTTCAATCCTCACCCTCCCTTAGATACTACATTCCCAAGGAGCTTTCCTTCTTCCACACCGATGTAATATCCCCTTTCTAATTATTTCCACTTAGAAGTAATGTTAGCCCATTTCCTATTTTCAATGGGTTAAGGTATGAAAAATAGGACATAATATTTTATAGATCTAATCGTTGAAGAGGATAGACCCTAAAAAGTTATATGTTCAGAAGTTGTCTTTTAATTTGATAATTCAATAAAGAGAAAGAAGATTTGTATTAGCAAGTTATATTTTCCAGTAAGTTCCCAAGTTGGAAAACACTCTAAAAGTGTGACAAGTGTTGGAAGTTGAAGATTGCATCATATGGTTGCCATTGATGTCAACATAGTACCACATGTATGACTAGTTTATCAGAAGCTATTTCACATTAAATTTGATTGTTATGTGTGAATTGACATATTGTTTTTTGATCTAGTTCCTACCATGTGACAAGCTATGATTTGGATATTTGAAGATCTTGGCTGAATTGGTGTATGAAATACTTTATGGATGTTTTGGTTGACCTAATCGATGCATAAGATACATATATGTGTGTGTGTGTAGAAGAGAAGAAGATAGGTGTGAATATAAAAAAGTGTGTGGTTGTAGTAGATAAGAATAAATAGATCAAGTGAAGACAAAAGTGTGTAATCTAAGCTGAAGTATAGAGGAATTACTGAGCTTCATTTAGAACTAAATTCAACACAAGAAAGGTGTTATTCATCAATTCACTTTTGGTTGTAAGCCATAACTTTTGTATTTCTGGAAGTGATCCAACTTCTTTTTATCTCTATGGCAGTGAGCCTTCCAGGTTGTAGCCCTATGGACAGTGATTCTTGATAGCGAGTCCTTATTTCAGGCAGTGAGCCTTATCTCAGGTAGTGATGCTTTTTCTAATTGGTTTTCATATTCTCTATAATGTGAGTTAATCCTCACCGTGGTTTTTCCCTCATTGGGTTTTCCATGTAAATTTGGTGTTATTTTGTTTGTGCACTTGCATTTGATGGTTAATCACTTAATCATTTTATGTGTTAGTTTCTGTAATTGAATTAAAGGTTATAATCTATGACAACTGATTCACCCCCCCTCTCAGTTGTCCTATCCAACAATTGGTATCAGAGCAAGGTCCTTTGGAATAAGTTTAAAACAACTTAAAGGAGATCTTGGTGGTTTAATGATGAAGGGATCTGACTTAGATGAAGAATTGAGAGCAGAGACCTTAGAGTCTGAAAATGAATATCTGAAAGAAAATGTTAAGCAGGCAAGTGAACATATTCATAAACTAAGAAACTAGATCCAGAAATTTAAGTTGAAACATAAAGAATTTTACCAGGAACTAAAAGAAGCAAAGGAAACTGTTAAAAATTTAAGGATGAAACTTGAAGAAAGTAAAAGAATGGAAGAGAATCTAAAATTGGAAATCGAACAAAGCAAAGAAATTACCAATCAAAAAGTAGAAAAATGTGACAAGCTTGAACAAGAAATAGCAATTCTTAAGTCCGATCTAGAAAGGACAAAAAGTTTTGAAAAAAAAATTAAGATAAGCTCGGGAACGCTTGATGAATTAATTTCATCTCAG
Source organism: Sequoia sempervirens (assembly GCA_007258455.2). Lineage (NCBI taxonomy): Eukaryota > Viridiplantae > Streptophyta > Pinopsida > Cupressales > Cupressaceae > Sequoia > Sequoia sempervirens. The sequence goes on from VDFB02270034.1 coordinate 24,833, forward strand.
AAACCTACAAAGGATAAAGGTGGTCTAGCACTTGAAGAAGGAAAAAATTCAAAAACTGAAGTGATCTGCAACAAAGTGAATAAACAAAGGAAATTTCAAGGCAATACTTATCAAGGCAAAGATAGAAGGATCAATATCGGAAGGATAATTCAAAAACTGAAGTGATCTGCAACAAAGTGAATAAACAAAGGAAATTTCAAGGCAATACTTATCAAGGCAAAGATAGAAGGATCAATATCGGAAGGATACTCAACCGACAGCCTTATGATAAAAGTTACACATCTTTTAATGGCTTTTGTTATTCATGCAATAAATTTGGACATAGAGCAACTAGATGTAGGAGTATGATGAACCTGAATAGATTCTTTGGTGGACAATGTTATGATTGCAATAAACTTGGACATAAATCAACAGAATGTAGAAGTCGGGTAATGATGAACAAATTTAATACTTGTAGAATATTTCATTCTTTTTAAGGATACTATTACACATGCAATAATTTTGGACACAAGGCTAATCAGTGCAGGACAAAGATGAATACAAACTCTCTTGATCAAATATTTGTTGAATGTCATTCTTGCAACAAATCCGGACATATCTCAAAATTCTACAAGAGCAAAGTTAGAAAGAAATTGAATCTGAAATAGAAGAACATGCTTTATCTAGAAATTTTGAGGAAAGAAATGGCAGAGATCTAGAGAAAGAAAGAACCAGAGAACAAGGAAAAATCAGATAATTTTGTATCTGCATCTAGTGCAGATACATCTTCTATGAACTAAATCCAATAATAGCCTCAAGGGGAGCAGTCACAAAAAAAATCTATCAAACCCCCGGAATAAGAGATGTCATGTGATGACACAAGGATATGCAATATAAATCTTCATCCTGAAGGCAATGAAGAAAATTCTAGCAAAATACAAGCATTATAGAAGATTTTTGGAACTTTTTTTTGCTATTGGTTGATAGCTTAGGCGAAAGGAGAACCTGACAGACTAAAGTACAAATGATGATGTGGCAAGCAATTAATTATCCTTTATGACGAAACCCTAAAAGCGATAAGTTAAATAAGGAAGATTGAGTGTTCATTTTCATTTGAAGTGAGTGAGTTGAGAAACAAAGAGTTAGGGTTAATAGTGAGAAAAAGTATGGAAAACAAGGCAAAAGAAATGAAGTCAAAAAGAAGTGGTGGTATTTAATCCATGCGGCAATGAGATGCAGAAATTAAGTAAGTTACAAATTGATGAATTTGATCATGAAAAGATTCAAATTTTTGAAACCTCTCTTTTAGTTGAGCAAATGCAAAAGGTCAAAAATCTAGGGCACAAGGGCTTAGACATTTGGAGTGAATTCCCATACTTTTCAAATGTGGACATTGTTTGGGTCATTTTAAGTAGAATTCAACGTAATTAAATGATCCTTGACAAAACCTATGAGATTACGGAGGCAATTGCAGCAATAACAAGATTATGCAATATTGGACCATTCTAGTCAAGAAATCTATAAAGAGCATAGAGGTCGAAGCACTAACTGGAGTAACAGGAGATCAAAGGGCACTTATAATTCACACCATAATCAACTCTGCGATAAGGTGTGTGGCATATGGCATCTCATATAAGATTTATTCCAGGAATAGGAAAGGCTCTACCTCAATGATTGTTGTCTATGTTGTGTATCAAATGGTTGAGAAGAAGGAGGATTTTGATTTGTGTGAGTTGCTGAGAAATCAATTAATGGAAAGTATAACTATGAAAAAGAATGAAAATTATTTGTTTCACTTTGGAACCTTGGTTATATGCTTGATGTTGTACTTTTTGAATTCATTACCATTGAAAGAAAATGTTGTGTAGAATTCTACTATAGTAGTTGGGAAACAAGTTTATCGATATCTGAACTGTCTAGCAGAAAGGGAAAAGGTTTTCCAAAAGTGTTTTGAAATCAAGATAAATGCATGGAATTTTGGTGTGATTTCCAGTCTAGTCATGATGTCTAAGGGAGATTCCTCCTCCAAAAAGAGGAAAACAAGAAAAATCAGTTCATGTCTTCCTTTGAAAATGAAGAAATTGAAGATAGAGATGAAGAAAGTAGGAAAGGAAGAAAAAGTTGTAGAAGCAGTTGATCTGGTATCAACAGATGATGATGAAGAAGATATTACTAAAGAAAAAGTGCTAAAGATTCTTGAGCAACCTAATGGATTGAAGAAGATTGGAGATATATGGTTGTATCGACCATCCTATGAATAGGATGAGATTATAGACGCTATGGCTATTTACATAATTCATAATGGAATTGATTTAAGTGAATTGAAAAGTACCTTATTGGAAGTATTGATTGAATAGATTGAAGACAGATTAAGGGAATTGTCACCTGGTGAAATAGCAAAAAAAGAAAAAATTCAAATGGCTTTAGAAGAAATATGCAAAAATGAACAAAAGAGGTTGACTAAGAGTATAAATGAACTAAGGAGCTATACCAAAAATGTAAACAGTGTATACAGGTATTGTCTCTAGTGGCCTACTGCTATTGGGAACTACAGAGCAAAAATTGGCACCATATAGGATGAATTGAACTCTATTGGAAAAACATATGATATACTTAATGACAAGGATGGAATGCAAAAGAAAAGGATCAATTTCTTACAATCTAATCTTGAAGTTATCATGATACAAATAGATGGTATAAGGGATAATTGAGTTAATATTGGAATAGTTTTTTGGTCTCTTGGAGTATGCTGAGAAAAAAGCACAAAATATTGTCATTCCAAATACTCTTATGGAAACAATTGATTCAATAGCAAAGAAAAATAGTATTTGTCTCTACATCAAGATAGCAGTGGATTCCTAGAAGAAATGTCTTCTGGAACTGAAAGAAAAATACAAGGAAATATTCTGAAGAAAGAAGGATTGAGGTAAAGAATCACTTTTTGATTAACTTTTTGTGAAAAATGAAAAAAAAAATTGAAGTAAAAGGTAGATAGAACTCTTCTTGTCATTGATGTTAAAGGGGGAGAAAAAGCATGTGAAAAATGAAAACCTTTTTTTGTTTTGTTGTTGTTGGCTTTTCATATCTTGTGTTGCCATCAATGACAAAGGGGGAGATTGTTGGAAGTTGAATATTGCATCATATGGTTGTCATTGATATCAACATAGTACTGCATGTATGACTAGTTTACCGGAAGCTATTTCACATTGAAGTCGACTATTATGTGTGAACCTACATATTTTTTTTGGTCTAGTTCCTATAATGTGACAAACTATGATTCGGATATTTGAAGATCTTGGACGACTTGGCATATGCAATACTTTATGGATGTTTTGGCTGACCTAATCGATGCATAAGATACATACATACATACATACATACATACATACATACATACATACATATATATATATATATATATATATCATATGTGTTTCCAGAAAGTGTAGAAGAGAAGAAGATAGATGTGAATATAAAAGAACATAAAGTCAAAAAAGTGTGTGGTTGCAACAGATCAGAATAAACGGATCAAGCAAAGACAAAAGTGTTTAATCTAAGTAGAAGTATAGAGGAATTATTGAGCTTCATCTAAAACTGAATTCAGCACAAGAAAGGTGTTATTCATAATTCATTTTTGGTTGTAAGCCATAACTTTTGTATTTCTGGAAGTGAGCCAACTTCTTTATATCTCTGTGGTAGTGAGCCCTCTAGGTTGTAGCAGTATGAACAATGAGTCCTTATTTCAGGTAGTGAGCCTTATCTCAGGTAATGAGCCTTTTTGTAATCGGTTTTGATATTATCTATAGTGTGAGTTAATCCTCATCATGGCTTTTCCCTCATTGGGTTTTCCACGTAAATCTGGTGTTATTGTGTATATGCACTTGCATTTGATGGTTAATCACTTAATTAGTTTATGCGTTAGTTCTGATAATTGAAATAAAGGTTCTAATCTATGAAAATTGATTCACCCCCTCTCTTAGTTGTCCTATCCAACAACAAGGTTTGAAGTTTAATTATTTTTCCAAAAGTTTGAAAGTACAACAAGGTTAGAAGGTTCGCTAATTCAGCAAAAGTGTAAAATTATAATAAGTTATATTTTTTTCTAACTTTGCTAGTTTATGAACTCTCCAAAAATGTAACAATGTTTGAAGGTTTTCCAATTTTCCAAAAGTGAAAAAGTGTGACAAGGTTTGAAGTTTTGTCAGTTTTCCAATAGTGTGAAAGTGTGACAAGTATTGAAGTTTCTCTAGTTTGAAAAAATGTAAAAGTGTAACAAGGTTTGTAGGTTCATCAATTTTTCAAAAGTTCAAAAGTGCAAAAAAGTTAGGAAATGGCCATAATCTCTAACTTGTGTGGTAAAAGAAAATTTTAATTTTAATTTTAAAAAAGAAAAGGAGCATCAACAAATGTGGTTTCTACATACATTACCTAATCCATTCAATTAGGATGGATTCATTAAAACCATATATTTTAAGGATATAATGGTGGTGAATGTATTCATTTAGAGGAAACTTTGATTCTACACCAAAAACCCTTGTCAAATTTATTTTGAACCCTTATTATGATGATGAAAACCCTTGGGTTTGCTAGAGATCAAAGGATGAAAACCATTTGGTTGAAAAAATAAAAGGATTAAACCCCTTTTGTTCATATATGATAATCTCACTTAGAGGTTATGTTGGTTATTTTCTTAGAACCAAACATAATCTCATTCCTTACCTATGAATCTGCCAGAACTCAATTATTAGCAAGGTTGAGGATTGGCCAACACTTAAGTGAAGCTTTTAAAACCCCACTTCTTGAGGAAATTCCATCTTCTTCAAAATCACAAAAACCCAAGAGAACAAGAGGCAGTACATCCACATCATCCACGCCTTCTAAAATAGAAAAGAAGATGTTCAAAAGAAGGAGGATGTTCAAAAGATGGAGGGTGTTCAAAAGAAGAAGGGTGTTCAAATGGAAAAAAACAATGTTAACAAGGAAACACCTACACCTAAATGCTTAGGCAGATTAAAGAGACAAGGTGTCATGAGGGGAAATATAGAGAAACCTGAAGAAGAGAAAAAGATAAAAGAATAGGAGGAAGGTGTCATGTTAGTAGACATAGGCTTTGAAGGGAAGGGAGATATCCCTAGTAATGTAAATATACTGGTTAAAAGGAAGAGATGTGTGTCTACTAATTCTGATTCAGAATCAAAAGATGTGTTTACTGCTAAGAAAACACAAAAGGAAACCCTAGACAATTTTACCTATGAGGATTATGAAGGGGGGGTAATGAGCAGCTCATGGAAACAAAGGAAATGTATATAGAAGAAAGAGATGTTAGGAAGGAGCTCCAAAAATCCTTGGACATAAATCAAACATTTGGAAGAGTTAGTACAAAGCTATGAAAAGAAGGAAAAGGAGAGGGAAACAAAAATATAGGACATGGAGGAAAAATTGCAAACATATGGCCATGGTACTAAGCTTGATTTTTTGGCACAATTGGCCATAACTAAGACTAGGGGTTCCAGATCAGAAACCTCCTTCCATTAGAACTCCAAATCACCATACCACCTTGTCACTTAGTCATCAGCTATAGAGAGTGATTGATGAGTTTGCATGAGAAAAGGAAAAGTGGAAGAAAGAGAAAGAGATTTTGATTGAAGAGTGTGCTAAGGAGATGGAGAAGAAAGACATGGAGTTAAGAAGATCAGTAGTTAGGTTAGAAGAAGTGGCAGAAAAAGTTGCACAAATCATAAGATGCAGACCTCCAACAAGGACATATGCATTATTTCTATAGGAAATATTTCTAAGTTTTTAGTTCAGTAGGCTAACTAGTAAACAATCAGTTGGGATGAGTAAAATTTTTGAGTTTCTTAATGCTTTTTCTAATTCTACACCTGAGGAACAAGATCAGTTGTGTGAATATTGTTTACACAATTATGTGGTGTCATATGAAACTGAATGGAATCCTCTGATGTTTGTAGGGAATCTCCAGGTAAGGGCGCCTGCATCTTATTATAGAAATGAACAACTCAAGGCGGAAATAATGGTAGAATATGAGGAGAGGGAGAAATCAATTGCTCTCCCCATAAGGAAGGAATCTAAAAACCCTAATGCAATTATTGATGAATGGTTGTTGAAACTCATTGATCATAAAGGTGTAGGCAAGAAAATTATGAAACTAAGGAAAGTAGATTACAAAAGAAAGCAAACATTAGTTGTGGGTTTGGGATAGCAATGCTTCAGTTACATGTAGAGCACATGGAATAGCTTGACCTCAGAATTATAGAGAAAGGAACCTCATTCCACATATAATTTCACCACCATGCTTCAAATGGTACACAAGTATATGACAATCGGTGTTGACAAAGGGATTTATTGGGTACCACTCACATTTCACCCACCTATGCTACTTTGTCCAGTTCCATATTGGACCAGGGAGAAAGGTGAGGACTATGAGAGAGTTGGGAACACTAGAATGAGGCAGCTTTCATCTTATAGAGGTTTTTACTTAAAACAAATCCAGGGAGTTGATGTTGTTATGGACCTGAGGCAGATCACCTTGCAATATAACCTGTACCCCTAGTATTTTGCTTGAGGACAAGCAAAAGTATATTTTGGGGGAATGATGGGGTCCTTTATTAGCCTATTTTTTGTTACTTTTATGCATACTTTCAAACACTTTTATATATACTCTTCAAACAATACTCCTATATTATGCTATCTTTTCATACTTATTATACAACCTTGGACCTAAAATCATAGTAATGTAGATATGGTTATGACATAATAGTATTGCATGGTTTATATGTGAATATGCATGAAATATGGATGGAATTCTATGTTTTAATTATGGTAGTTAGTCTTGTGTACATTCTTTGTGAATTAACCTTTTTGCAGTGTAGCATGTAGCAACTAGAAGCTATAACCTACAGAAAAAGGAAGACTAAGATAGAAAAACAGGGGAGTTCCAGATTAAGTTAAATGCAATAAATATTGTTTGAAGACACCTCATTGAGATTGAATGTGCATCATTATAACAAGTTCATAAAGCATTGGAGAAGAAGAAATATTTTTCTAATAGGATTCTAATAAATGTTTGTGTGTTTTACATGTAAATCTATTTTACAGAGTTTCAGTTCTATTAGGATTCTTATTTCTTTTCAGTTATGGTTTGAACAATTCAGTCTTAACTATATGCTCTGATATTTAGGAGTGGAAGTTAATGATTGTAGTTAGTTGTTGATTAGAATAAGACTCCCTCATGCTTGCATATAGTTGATGGTTGAGTCCTTAGATAAGTTAGTTGATTTTAGTATTTTGCTATTAGTTATTTTTCAGTTTCAAGTTATCTACAAGAATTGATGGTTACTCAAAATTATTTTCATTGAATACAATTTGTGAAGAAGATTTTATGTAATCATTCATGATATCCAATTAATGAAGTCAATTTCACATAGATGTGTAGAATCTCATAGTTAGATTTGGTTCTAGTTAAGTGAGAACAACAACTTGAGCGGGGGCCTCTCAAGGTAACTATTCTTCACTTCATTTATAGTTGTTTATGTTTAGTAGTTGTTTTTTGTTTATCATTACTTTATGAACTACATGCAAGTTAAATTAGAATCTCATGCTTTGATTATTAGTAATGAATGTTCATGAGCATGCATGTAATTGGTTAACCAATAGTACTCTGGAGGTTAAATTAGTTGAGTTGTTAGTTTTGATCAATTTTGAGTTGTGTTGATGGTGTTCTCTGCACAACTCAGACATAATATAATATCCTATCTCTCTTGAAAGGTAAATCTCTATCAAAAAACCTCAAGAGATAACATCAAGGTATCTAATGTCAGGTCTTGAAAATGCAACAAAACAACTCAGAGATAATGTGAAAATGTTGGTAATCACAAGGGGCCTTACAAATGAACAATGTTGGAAGTATGCTTTCATCAGATGGAACAATATGGTGATGCTTTCAATCCTAAAACTAACCCAAATTCAAAGAAATATCAAAAGGAGATAAGGGTTCAAGAGAGAGATTTCTCTTCTAACTCCTAAGATCAATCACAACAATGATGAAAGTTGCAAATGGATAGATCCCCAATAAAACCAATCTCTGCTTGGTCAAGGACAAGCCTACAACCCCACAAAAATGATGCAATCTTCTAAGGAAATCGAAAGATTTTCAAACTATGAATATTCATCCACATACCCAATAACTGGCGCAATGTAAACAAGCATCCACAGTTGAACTTAGCACAAAATGAGGCCTAGACTAACTTTACACAGCAACCTACAATCAACAAATTACTTAAAGTATGGACCAGAGATCGGTCAAACATCATTCACATTTCACCATTATTGCAAAAGAACTGAAATCTAACATCTAACATTAAGAATCCAGAACAATAAACCATAAAATGTTGAAGTTGAACACAAAGTTTTCCAAATCAACAATCCATTTGCATTAACTCCTCCAGCAATTACATAATAGTTTCCAACTCTCCCTCCTCTCCTATAGCTAATTTTTGAAATCTACTTGCCAATTTTGGCCTTCTAACCCCTAAAATCTAACCCTTTACAAATGAGAAGGCACCGACATTTTATAGATTTTACATTATAATTTTAATGGCCAAGATTAAATCAATCCAATGGCATAAATTACACTTCTAGAAGCATCCAGTAGTTACATTAGGATTTTGGCATCCAGATACATCATCATTCAATTTCATAAAAGCAGTTACGTCATGGAACAATGAGAAAACAATATTCTTCCAACTTGACTTTGATAACAATCATCATTGGATAAAGCAAACAACATCACATGGTGCAAATAGATTCCATAAATCCCTTCTAGTTGTAGACAGTTTGGGCATGAATTCTTATGCAAGCCCCACATTTCATATTTGAGTTGAACTCTTCCAGATTTCCCTCTTAGCACTAATCCATATGCAAGTCCCCCTTTTAATTTCTTTAATCCTGAAAAATAGATATCATCATTAGTAGCTCACATGTTAAAAAAAAATCCCATCCATAAAATATCCAAATTAAACTTGAATAAAATTTTGGCCTTTTAAGAAAACTTTCCATTTTTGGGAATTTTTATTTTCGAAATTTTTTTCCATGTCAAGAATTTCTCATTTAAATTTCCCATTTTTTCATTTTTGGAAAATTTCAAGATTTTTGAGGGGGCTTGGATTCTCAAGAGAATTTTTTTGAAAGAGGGATGTTTAATCCTCAGGGAAAATTTGAGGTAACTAGAATTCTCCCATGTTTAATCCTTAAAAATTTTACCTAGAATTCTCCCATGTTTAATCCTTCTGAGGTAGCCCATGGTAGGTCAAAATTTTCCAAACTTCATAACTTTTTTTTCTAGAAGGAATTTTTCAAAAGTTCAAAAAGCAACTTAGTCTAATTTTCCATTGTCCATCCATAGGTGCAAGAAATATTTACAAATGATATCCAAAGTTCACCTCAAAATTGGTTTTAGGGGAATCTGAGGTAGCTTGGATGCCATGTGGATTTTGAAATCCATGGGAAGGAATTTTTGAAAAGTTCAAAAAGGCTAGTCTTGGGATTCCTAGGTTTATAGCTTCTCTCAAGGAAAATCTGAGGTAGCTTGGATTTTCCGAAATCCATGCCAGGTCAAAATTTCCTAAACTTCATAAAAAAATTTCTAGAAGGAATTTTTGAAAAGTTCAAAAAGCAACCCGGCCTAATTTTTTGTCCTCTATCCATGGGTGCAAAAAATATTTACAAATGACATTGAAAATTCACTTCAAAATCCCCATTTCCAAAATCCATGAAAAGTGGATTTCTCCCAGATCCTCAAGATGCCTCAAAATATTACCTTCATCAAATCAAGTCTAGACCAAATCTCAAAATAACCTCCCAAGAAGAGAAAAACTAAAAATTTGAGCAAGCCAAGCTGCAGAGATGCAAAAGAAAAAAGAGGGTCCCCGCCTCCAGTGGGGTGTGTGTGCAAAGATTGCACAACAAATGGTGACTCTGCTAGGGAGATGCTCCAGAGCATTTCGATGACAAACTGGAATCAAGAACCTAGAATCTTTGGTTTTGATCCTCACATCAATTCAACCAATAAACTCAAGTCTCAAAACCAATGAACAAGCTAGCCCTACCTATGTTGAAAATCCAAGTGTGTGCATGTGTATAAATTTCCCTCCCTAAGCTACTGTAGGAATCCATGCTTAGTCATGTTAAGCTACATAAAAAATTCTAACTCCAAAAGCATCCTAGATAGAGCCTTGCTGCCAGTCAGGCGTCCATAGCCTCGATAGAGATATTCGGATCCCCCTGATAAGTTGAATGTCTTTTTTGATTTGCAATATTTTCTCTTTTCCTTATTTTTGATATTCCTTTTCTTTTCACTTTTTTTTCATTTCAAGCCATAAGAAATGAAGCTCACACTTAGGGTTGAGAATCACAATGGCAATGAAGTAGAAATATAATATTTTTCACTTAACAAGACCTCACAAAGATCCTACAACAACCTCAGGATTCTTAAGATGTCTGTAAGATGTAAGATTTGAGCACATTCGAGAACTAACTCTTGATCCAATGACTTATCCACTTTCTATGTTTAGCACATGTGACACTGAATGGAGGACATTCACCAAGCCATCTAGAAAAATGATTAAAGTTTGTAAAAGAAATACTTAAAGCAATCCCAGGTAAATTATTATTGTGTAGATAAAACACCCCAAGAGAAAATAGGGAGACCAACCCGAAGAAGCAACGCAACAACCAAACCCAAACCTAAAGTAGACCTACACTAAACAAAGCAAAGCAAACTGAAAGCAAATCAAAGGAAACCTACAAAAAAAAATTAGAAAAAACTGCATTTATTCACATCAACATTATGTACAAAAGACTCAAAATGAATCATGATCAGATAGGGAAAAACAAGACCCACCCCAATATGATTCATCAATACATGGACAAGAAACAAGGTGATGGTAACAATCCTCAAGAATGCAAATTCATCTTTATACTGAGTGAAATAAGTCCCCGCATTGCAACACTCAAACTCCATGTCACAATCAGGAAAAATCAGTAATTGAGGTAATTCATTAAAACCATGATTAATCCAAACACAAGTTATCTTTCCCAAATATCCATAATCAAATTGATAAGCTTTAGTATGCATAGTAAGGAAAGAAATAACCTAGTGTGCTATTTGCTCGGACTGAATGTTGTGTTCATCCTCCAACTGTGAAGAGTTGATATCTATGTCGTTAGGATGTCTCCATTGATGATGCAGCATTCCTCTCATGTTTGAAATATGCAAAACAGAGTCAAATTCATTAGTAAGCAGTCCTAGGTGAAATTCAGATTGAACAAATTTATAATTAACATCATGGAACATTTCACCTATTTGAGTATCTTCATGAGGTATCAATGATGAAATTTCAGGAACACTCTTGTGTACAACAACTTCCTCAATAGGATGTTCATCAAGATGCATCACAAAATGATCTTTAAGAATATTTTCACCTATAGTTGTGTGGTCATGTTCACTACTATTCTCAACATCATTCAGACTTTCCTGCATATTAGTATGAACCACATTAGCTACCTCATCATCAATACATAAAGCCTATGGATTTTCAATGCTCAATTCACCAGTAGATAGAGGAAAAATAGAATTTGATAAATGAGAGAACTCCATGAATTCATCTTCCATCGGCATTGGTTCATATTTTTTATTGTAGCCATCAAGAATATTAACTTCTTTATCAATAACATTAGCTCCTTTAGCTTGCTCCATGAGATATTCATTAGCAATTTGTTGTAATTCCTTGATTGAAGATTCATTTGATATAAATTTATGTGTATCCTTAGTATGGTTTAACACCTACACTCTTTCTTCCACCTCCTTAATCACTGTCTTGCATTGGAAACATGTGAATTCAGAATGCTCCTCTTCATGTATCCTGCACCAAGTTGGTAGCAATAATTCTTCTAGATGGACTCTATATGTCAAGCTCGCCTAGTCTTTCATAAATTTGGCAACAAACTCTTCATATTGAGGTTGTATTGAATCTTCATCATGAACAAAGGAAATATGACTTATCACTTCTTCCTCCTGCAGATCATCCTCAACTGTATTTTCCATTTCAAACTCTTGGTTAGCTTTTGTAGGAAGAACATCTATTATCTCTATGGGTTGTTCTTCACCTGGACACTCATTAAGTTCTTCAACTATTATTGGTACCTCAGATTCTTCTCCCTTACTATCAACCTCTTCCAAAGCCATCTCAACATTAGTTGTCACATCGTCTCTAGGTTTAGCACCTATTGGCTCCTCTACAGTACATTCCTTGACTATCTTTTCTTTCCATTCCAGATGTCTCCCAACTTTAATGATAATGTCCACACATGAACTGCAAGTGAATTCTGAATGAGATGCATTATGAACTCTACACCATTTAGATGAGATGAAATCTTACAAAAACCTACCACTATTGATTTGATCTTTAATTATCTTTGTAAATTCCTCAACTGCAACATCAATAAACTCTAAATTTGTAGAGGCTAGCAGTTCAGGCAGTAATTATGATGCCTACCCTAGCGAATTAGAGAAACACCTAGCCTGGGCAGGGATGCCTACCCTAGCGTACCAGGCTGGGCGGCATACCAGGGCCTTCGCACTACCAACCAGGTGGGGGCAGACCTTCGCACTATCTATCTATGCATACCAGGGCACACCTATCTATGCATACCAGGATGGGCATGCTAACCTACCAGGCTGGGCAGACCTTCGCACTATCAACCAGGATGGGTGGGGCAGACCTTCGCACATAGTCGACTCTCTTATGATGGATGCCTACCTGGGCGAATTAGAGAGCATAGCAACTACCCTTCTATCTATGCTGCATACCAGGGCAACCACCTTCCTCATGCCAGGCCTAGCCTACCTGGCCATTACTTAACCTGACTTACGAGCATGCCAGGCTCAGTAGGCATGCATCCCACCTACCTAGCTACGCCCCAGGGGTAGGGATAGGAAGGGGCCCCTTCCGAAGAATTCCCTAGAATACCTTCCTTCGCTATATATCTTCCCGAACTCGAAACAATAATAATAGGATGGGCCGGGCCCCTCCCCTTAGAATAGTAGGGCTATGGCCCCTAAAATTCTATGGACCCTAAAATTCTATGGGCACTCCTCTAGTGAAAGACTTCTGTCAAGTTATTTAGAGACTCACAAAGTTGTTCCGCATGAAAATATCCCTTTGCAAAACCATCTCGATTTTACCCAAAAAGGTTAAGCATTCCAACTCACTGTTCCTATAGGTATTATGAATTCTACACTTTTATGATAATGCATAGTGATGCAAACCCTTACTATTCCAAAGATCCAATCTCTTATTTAGAGACTCACAAAGTTGAGGAAAATCAATCTGAAGACTATTCCCATCATGAAAAGCATAAGACTGCTTTTCCATATTGACTTAGAATTTGTACTTTCAGATTTAGAGATCTATCATATCTTAGAGTTTCAACATAAAGGTTCATTCAACTTCTAGCTATGTCACCTTCATTCAGGTCCTCCTTCTAGTGCCAATCTGTTGATGGTATTTTTTGCACAGCAACAACTCAAATAGAATGTAATATACTATCTCTCTTGAAAGGTAAATCCTCATCAACAAGCCTCAAGATATAACCCCAGGGTCTCTAACGTCAAGTCTTGACAATGCAAAAAAATAACTCAGAGATAATGTGAAAATGCTAGTAATCACAAGGGGCCTTACAAATGAACAATGTCGGAAGTATGCTTTCATCATATGGAACAATATGGTGATGCTTTCAATCCTAAAACTAACCCAAATTCAAAGAAATATAAAAAGGAGATAAGGGTTCAAGAGAGATATTTCTATTCCAACTAACTCCTAAGATCAATCACAACAATGATGAAAGTTGCAAATGGACAGATCCCCAATAAAACCAATCTCTTCTTGGTCAAGGACAAGCCTGCAACCCCACAGAAACAGTGCAATCTTCTAAGGAAATTAGAAGATTTTCAAACTATGAATATTCATCCACATACCCAATAACTAGTGCAATGTAGACAAGCATCGACAGTTGAACTTAGCACAAAATGAGGCCCAGACTAACTTTACACAACAACCTACAATCAACAAATTGCTAAAATTATGGACTAGAGATCGATCAAACATCATTCGCATTTCACCATTATTGCAAAAGAACTAAAATATAACATCTAACATTGCGAATCAAGAACAAGAAACCATAAATTGTTGAAGTTGAACTCAAAGTTTTCCAAATCAACAATCCATTTGCATTAACTCCAGAAATTACATAACAGTTTATAGCTCTCTCCTCTCCTATAGCTAATTTCTAAAATCTACTTGCCAATTTTGGCCTTCTAACCCCTAAAATCTAACCCTTTACAAATGAGAAGGCACTAGCCTTTTATAGATTTTACATTATAATGTTAATGGCTAGAAATAAATCAATCCAATGGCATAAATTACACTTCTAGAAGCATCTAGTAGTTGCATTAGGGGTTTGGCATCCAGATACATCATCATCTAATTGCATAAAAGCAGTTACATCATGGAACAATGAGAAAACAATGTTCTGCCAACTTGACTTTGATAACAATCATCATTGGATAAAGCAAACATCACCTGGTGCAAATAACTTCCAGAAATCCCTTTCAACTATAGATAGTTTGGGCATGGATTCTTATGCATGCTCCACATTTAATATTTGACTTGAACTCTTCTAGATTTCCCTCTTGGCACGAATCCATATGTAAGTCCCCCTTTTGATTTCTTTAATCCTACAAAACAAATTTCATCATTAGTAGCTCACATGTTAAAAAAAAATCCCATCCATAAAATATCCAAATTAAACTTAATAAAATTTTGGCCTTTTAAGAAAACTTTCAATTTTTGGGATTTATTTTCGAAATTTTTTTCCATTTTATGAAAAATTTCAGGATTTTTGAGGGGTCTTGGATTTTCCAAAAATGGAAATTTCAGGAATTTTGACCTGTCGTCGATTTTGGGAAAATCCGCCAGGGCTAGGATTTTCCCAAGTTTAGTTCTCTGAAAAATCTGAGGTAGCTTGGATTTTCCCATGTTTAATCCTCGGGGAAAATCCAGGGTACCTAGAATTCTCCCATGTTTAATCCTTAGGGAAAATCTAAGGTGCCTAGAATTCTCCCATGTTTAATCCTTAGGAAAAATCTGAGATAGCTAGAATTTTCCAAAATCCATGGCACGTCAAAATTCCCCAAACTTCATAACTATTTTTTTTAGAAGGAATTTTTGAAAAGTTCAAAAAGTAACTTAGCCTAATTTTTCATTGTTCATCCATAGGTGCAAGAAAGATTTACAAATTTGATATCCAAAGTTCACCTCAAAATTGGTTTTAGGGAAATTTGAGGTAGCTTGGATTTTCCCAAGTTTATTTCTCAAGGAAAGTCCGAGGTAGCTTAGATTTTCCGAAATCCATGCCAGGTCAAAATTCCCTAAACTTCATAACCTTTTTTTCTAGAAGGAATTTTTAAAAAGTTCAAAAAGCAACCTTGCCTAATTTTTCATCATCTATCCATGGGTGCAAAAAGGATTTAAAAATGGTAACTAAAGTTCACCTCAAAATTGGTTTTAGGGGAATCTAAGGTAGCTTGGATTTTCCTAGGTTTATTTCTCAACGAAAATCTGAGGTAGCTTGGATTTTCCGAATCCATGCCAGGTCAAAATTCTCTAAACTTCATAACTTTTTTTCTAGAATGAATTTTTGAAAAGTTCAAAAAGCAACCCAGCCTAATTTTTCATCCTCCATCCATGGGTACAAAAAATATTTACAAATGACATTGAAAATTCACTTCAAAATCCCCATTTCCAAAATCCATGACAGGTGGATTTCTCCCAAACCCTCAAGATGCCTCAAAATATTGCCTTCATCAAATCAAGTCTAGACCAAATCTCAAAATAGCCTCCCAAGAAGAGAAAAACTGAAAATTTGACCAATCCAAGATGCGGAGATGCAAAAGAAAAAAGAGGGTCCCCGCCTCTGGTAGGGCATGTGTGCAAAAATTGCACAAGTTGATACAGTAATATTTTATTATCAGCAGTTTAGTTACAGATTAAGTTGTAGGCATTCATAGCCATTAGTGCTAGTATGTTTCTTTTACTATTTTACAATTCTATGAGTTTTTAGCAAGTAGAACATCTTGAATAGGATAACTTAGGTAACCTTGATTCTCTGAAGGCACATGCAGTGCAGCACCATCACAAGTTGATAAACCTTGGGTTGACATTTTAATTTAGTCTTTGAAATGTTGAGTGGACTATTCAGCCAGCTATACCTATGAATTGTGTAGGTTCTACCAAGTTTACAATACATTAGTTTAGACTCTTCAGTATGCCCTTATGGTTACACCCTTTTTTTTTAATAGCATCCTCTGAGTAACCCAAGTTTTTGACTAACTGAAGAGTGCAAATGTTTAGACTAGTGCCTCCATCTACTAAGACTCTTTTATCTTTATTCTTATGAACAATGACCTCAAGGTGTAAAGCATGATTGTATGATGACTACAATGGGAGGTCTTTTTTTGAGAAGGTGAGAAGATGCGGGTTGGTGATATGCCCTATCATAGCTTGAAATTGCTCTGTATCAATATTCTCAGGTACGGAGGAAGCTAATAAGGCCTTTTCTAATATATCCCTATGTGTGTGGGATAGCTTCAATAATTCTAGGATGGAGATTTGTGTAGGGGTTTTCTTTAGCTATTCAAGGAGACTATAGTTACTAGGGTTTGATGTCGACAATGTAGCTTGTACCCCAGATTGTAATGAAGCTCCTTGGATTGTGACCTTTTCACGTCGTGTGGTGACTCTGCACTCCACACTAGGTCCTTTGATGGTGACAAATGTTACAACATTATCACAAGAGGTGATCACGTTGGAATATGCATGCCCTACATTAGTGTAATTTTTCCCCTTGCCATTTTTCATTCCCTTTGTTATGATTTGGCATTGGATTCTTGTATATCTTTAGGTCTTGGTTACCTGCTAGTACATCTATAGTTACATCTCCATTTTTGATGAGATTAATATTCTTCAGCTTCATACAACTTGACATTTTATGTCCCTTGATCTTGTGAAAGTGAGAAATATCCTTTTTGTTATACCAAAGTGGTTTAACTTGAGCTTCTTGATAGTTTTGGAAATTGGGGAGCGTAATCAGGTTTGATTGTACCAATTTTGTACATGACAGATTTGATAGGTTCCCCCAATAGTGTGTATTTTCATTTTGGGTATTTTTCCTATTGGGTGGTCCTCTTTATTGGGTGTCGGTGTTATTGATTTGGTTATTCTGTGGTGGTGTGGTGGTTTGTTGTATGGTCTGTTTTGCATTGGTTGGTTGATTGGTGTTTTGTCTAGGAGCAACTATGACCACTTTAACATCAATGACACCATCATTTGTCACATTTGTTTTCTTATCACACACGCGGGGTTTGTCATTTGAGCTGGTAGATGGGTGGTTGTATTTATACACTTGCATAGTTCCCTATGAGATTAGGGCTCTCTCAATGTTGAGAGCCCTAGGGATAAGCTTGTCATAAGTGGTGACACATTGCATCTTTAATTGGAAGGATGAATATGTGTCAACATTTTCTATGATGATTCCTACTTTTTGTTCTTTAAGAATAGGCCACTTGCTCTTACTAGCTCTTTGTCTCCACATTTTTAGGAAATTAGTGAAGGATTCAACTTTATTTTGCTTGAGAGTGTACAACTCTTCTAAAATTACATCCATATCTAGGTTAAAGGAGAAATGGTTTATGAACCTATCAATTATTTCTTGGAAGGTTTTGATACCTGGAGGCAACTATGAGAACCAATCGATTGTTGGGCCCACCAAACTATGTGGGAATAGGTGCATAAAGTAGGAATCATTGTAGGCCACCTCCATACACATGACATGGAATTCTTTGATGTGATCCATAGGATTTCCCTTCCCTTTGTATTTATCAAACTTAGGGACCTCAAAAATGGGTGGGAAAGGTACCATTGAGATGTTCCTATCAAAGAGGTATGGACATAAGCTTTGTTGGGCATGTAGCTTCTTCTTTTTTCCCATTTGAATGTCTCAAATCTCTTGCATGAGCGCCTTGAGCTGTGATGACACATTGTCTTGCGGATTTGGTGGAGGAGCATATGTTGTGTATTGTGGGATAGTGGATGAGTTGTACATGGGGTTTTGATATGATGGGGTATTGTATGGTGTGTAGGATGGATTCTAATATTGTGAAGGTGAGGGTGATAGAGGTGGTGGCGTATATGCTCCTTGTGCAATTGGATTGATGACGTTTTTTTGGGGATTATAGTGCAAACCCTATTGTTGTTGTCACGCAAGCACATGTTGTTTTTGGGTGTATTGTTGTGCTAGCAACATGTGTTGTTGGGATTTTTGTTGTTGTTGTGCGAACAACGCTTGTTATTTGGCTTGTTGTTGTTGTTGTTGTTGTTGTTGTGTGATCAAGGCTTGTTGTTGAGCTTCTTGTTGTTGCAAGGCTTGTGCTTGGGCTTGTCGTTGTTGCAACGCTTGTTGATAATATTTTTGTTGTTGTAAAGCTTGATCTTGGGCCCGTTGTGCTTACAACACTTGTTGATAAGCCTGTTATTCTTGTTGCAAAGCTAGAGTGTGAGCTTGTTGTGCCTACAACATGGAAGTGTTTTGTTGTTGGGATACGTGAGATGGATTGTGATTGATCATGGTATGAGTGGGTTATGGGTTGATTTGAGATGGTTGCTATGTGGTGAGTGTTTGTGGGTTGTTTTGTGCTATCATCCCTTGTAATATTATCAATTGGGATGGAGCAATGTAGGTTTGGGGCCCCATCTAATTTTGCATGGCTTGAAGGACCAATGATAAAGATGATGGTTCCATTTGGTGTTGTGATTTCAATGGCACATTTGTACCATGAATCAATTGATTAGAAGGGTTCCCTTGACTGATGTGTTGAGGGTTCCCTTGGTTTGTTTGTTGTGGGACCAATTTATTACCTTGGTTGATGGGATTTGTGATCAATGTGTTGCTTTGATTTGGATTGATGATAGATGGGTTTGATGTGTTTTGTGGAACCAATGGGTTTGATGGTCCAATGGGGTGGTTGGATAAAGATGTCCCTTATTGTGTTAATGGTCAACTTTGTGTAAGGTTGTTAACTTTCCCTTGTTGTTCTTCTTGAGGTACTTGGTTCACATTACCTTGTGTAATGTTAGGCACACTTGTGGTACTTGTGGTGGGATGGAAGAAGATGGTTGCACTATAAATGTCAAGGCCATATTTGTGTCATGGAATGTTAGGGATACGTATGGATGTAGAGGGTATTGAGGAATGGTGGTGGAAGAATGGGATGGAGCACCAAATATTGGTGTCTGAGTTACATTTTGTGGAAGGGTGATGCCTTGTGTACCTAAAATTGTGTTACCTACTAAAGGGAGAGTGTGACCAAGGTTGGAGAAAATTCTAGTATACTAGGAGTTGATGTTTGACTTGGTACAAGAGATGATGTTGGTTGAATCGTAGATGGATTCAAGCCTTGTACCAAGGGTTGTACAATGAAATTTGGGGGAATTGAAGCCACATTATCTAAGGTTTGTTCCCTAATTGTATCAAAGTCAAATGTAGAAGGGAATTTAGCCCCTTATTTTGCTAAATTTATCTTGTATTGGGTAGGGTTCTTTTTCATCAAAGTTTTAGCGATGTGGTTTGTCTTAGGATCTTGTCGATATTCAAGGATTTCTTTCTTAGTGAGATCATGGGAGTTGTTTGTGACATCTCTTACCTCATACCCTTTGTCTAATGGATTTTGTGTCTGTTGTGAGGGGGTAGAATGGCTCATTGGATCAAATTATTACGGGTTTATATCACTTGTGGTGGATGTGGTTTTGGTTTGTTCCATGTTTCTCTTGTGTTGCGACCTTGTTGTAACCATAAATTATGGGTCAACTATGGGAGATGTGTGTTGAGATTAATAGTGTTGAAAATCTCTAGTTGACTCAAATTTAGACAAAATGGACCCTCTAAGTTTTTTTGGACCAATGAAGTGAGTGGAGGATGTAAAGGGTGAGTGATATAGGGGATGAACTTTCTAAACTTTTGGACAACACTTTTAGACTTAAAGGTTTGATGTTTTGATGTCTTGGATAAAAAGGTGCTAATGAACTTGTAAATATAAAGGTATACTTATAACCTTTAAGATAAACTAGTTCAAAAGGATGATGACTAACTCAACTAAGTGTATGAAAAAGGATTCATTTCAAACACAAAATAGCTAAGTTAGGGGATTGGTTTGATGATTGTCTAAGTCTAAAGAATGTTGATGTGTCCAAAAGTTTCTAAAGTTATTTGTGAGGTGTATTTTCAAATGTATGAAGATGGATGAGATTTTTTGACCCAAAATGTGTTAACCTAAAAGTGACCTTTATTTTACAAGACCAAGATGGTGAAAAACATGCTATACCTCTAAAGTGATAAAACCTTAAGAACTCAGTGTTTTGATAATAGAACTTGTGACCAATGTTGACAATACTTTCCTTATTTTAATTTGTTTCTTGGGAGTTAATGTGTTTCCTAAATAAGCCCAATGTGTGGTGGGTTCATTTTTTTTAATCTTTGATTTAGTGGTATTGCTTCATTACCACATCAAGAAAGTCTTCATTAATTTCAAACTAAAATGTCTATGACTTAAGCAATTTTTTATTCCACAAAGTCTAAGATGTGAAAATAAAAAGCTAAGGCTATAGTTCCCTATATTGACTTTGGAAAGTGTGAATTAAGATATAAGTCCAAATATTTAGAAGCCTCTAAAGATAAAATCCTTAGGAACAAGCAGCAATATAGGACTTTTCAAAGGTATTCACACTAAGTCAAAAGTTTTTGAAATTTGATGGACATGTTGACGTGTGTTTAAGTTGTTTTGAAACCAAGCAATGTGTCAAACTGACTCAACAAGAACAAGTAATAACAATCCTAGCTCAAGTAGGTACACATTTCTTGGTAGGCTTACCATCATCCCCTAAGAGATGATTAATCCATGAAGATGGAGTGGAAAAATAGGCTATGTCAAGGAAATGTTCCATCTTGACATGCCAAGAAAAAGAGTCCCTTCCCTATTTTCTTTATTGCCTCAACCAAAAACACAACATGGTAAGTAACTTCTCAAAACAATGTTATTCTAAGAATACTACTTTAAAATACATTTTGGAAAACAATGATAGGTTACTAAGACAAGGTGTTTAATGAAATTTGGAACATCATGAGGTGTACATCACCCATGAGACACTAAAGTATCTAGCTTCCCATAAGCAACCCATTTGGTACATTCACATGAGAGTACGCACGAGAGGAAACCTTTCATGAATTCAAGTTACTTGCCTTTTGGTGCATTCACAATATTTATATAGCCCACCAATAAATAGGCTTGATAATCACCATGCATTCTCCATTGCAAGATTATCACATGGTAGGTCCTCTCTAATAAAAATAAGAAAAATGGATGCTTCCCTTTTCCCAAGATCGCACGAAGTGCGAGGGAAGTGAATATGTAGCAAGTTTACTTGGGGTGACCAAAAAACTTTGTACACTTGAGTGTTTCTCTTCACCCAAGATCACACAAAATGGAAGGGGGGTGGATATGCACTAAAATTATACACAAGCAAAGCAAGCACATCAAACACTCATTCATTTTAACCCATATTGTAAAATTACTTCATTTTAAGCACCAATGGAAGTATTTATTTGTTTTTTCAATTTCAACCAATATTGCAAAATGAGGATGTATGGGTTCAATTTTAACCAACTTTGAAAAGACAACACATTTGTGAATTTTAAGCCCAATGGAAAGCTAGTTTTCCTAATATTGTAAGTTTTAAAACCCAATGAAAATTTATTAGTCCTAAAACATAAATCAAAGCAACATATGATGGGTTATAATTGTCCCATAAGTGTTAAAAACACTTTTACAATGTATGGTCAAATGATATCATTCTGCTTCACTTCAATTTTTTCCAAATCTGCTAAATCAATTAGCCTCACAAAAAAGACACCAGGTTTCAATAAATGATCAGAGAGTATATGAAACTAAAAATTTAAAGCATACATGAAAATTGGCTCTCTATTTTTACCAGTAAAAAGCATCGATATATTCAAATGCATCACTAAAGGTAAAGTGTGTCACTCTGGTAAATATGATTGTGTCGCTTTACACAAAAACAATGGCATCAATAGTGTCGCTATATTCAAAATCATGATATTAGTCAAAAACATATTAGAATCACTATATTTAATGAGTCACCATAATTAAAATGTGTCACTATATTCTTACGCATCTCTGTAGCATCATTGTAGCCATAAAAAGCATCATTATTTTTTTTGAACATGCAACTCACGAAAGCTTAAGAGAAATTTATCAAATAAAGTTAGTAAAGCCCTCCTTCTAGTGCCAAAATGTGATTGTAATCGTAGTATGAGCTAAATACACCAGATCCATATGGATTTAAGCTATATTTAACTCCATAAGCTACAATCCTAGTGAGATATTTGAAAGCTTCAAAAAAAGAAACCATTAAACTAAGCACAAAATAAACCATGAAAGCATAAAATAAACCTAATCTAGAACTCCAAACCTTATCCCTTTGGGGGAGTGGTGTCGTATTGGTATGGAATAATGACCCTTTCCTAATCCCTTGCATAAAATGAGCATCTAATCAAACTCAATTGTTGAAAACTAAGATAAATTTGATGAAACTATGTTATGGGTGGATGAAAAAGATGAAAATGATTGATAATGGATGTAAGGATGAATAAAGATAGTATTCAAATGAGCAGCATAACTTTGCTTTGATGGAAGTGGATCCATTTCTCTCCAAAATGTGAGGTATTTATAGGAGAAAATGGTAAATCAAGGGTCAAGATCAAATAGATCAATCAATGTTCAAGATGGAATCAAGGGTGAAAACATGGATCAAGGATTTTCATCAATGGATGAGAATCAAAGATCACATGGATCAAAGAATCAATCAAGGGCTCACAATGATTCAAACAAACACACTTTCAAAGTTGTAACAATGTTTGTTAGGAAAGAATATTCCATTTTTGGATCCAAATAGAAGAATATTCCAAGGGAATATCCCCTATGCAAGTGGATGGGTGAGGAAAATTAGTAATTAGTTAATTAAAATAAATTTTTAATTATGCAAGTTGAAGAATATGGGGATGCTCATTAAATAGTTAATTTATTTAATGAAAAGGGGAAAGTGGCATTTAATTAAATGATTTAGATTATTTAATTAAATGAGAAGAGATAAGGGGGTTTAATTTAAATAATTTGCATTATTTGATTAAACTAGATGAAATGTTAGTGTGAAAGGGTAAGAATTAACGCAATTAAATTAATTAGATTAATAGATGAAAATGATGCATTTAATTAAATAACTAAGCTTATTTAATTAAACGGGCAAAAAGAGGATGAATTTTAGGATGAAACGATGTTAGTGATCAAATTCAAGTGTGTAATACCATTCAAGACAATTTTAAGTGTCTATAGGAACAAAATTAAATATAAGTTATGCATATCATCTAGAGATGGATGGATAAACTAAAAGGGTAAATCAAGTGTTAGAAGACCTACTAAGGATGTATTGCATGGATCAATAATACAAATGGTAAGATTACCTACCATTGGTTGAGTTTTCATATAATAACTTATCATTTTGTGATCAAGATGGCTCCATTTGAAGCATTATATGGTAGGAAATGTTGGACTCCTATAAGCTGGGATAAGCTAGAAGATAAGATAAGCCTTGGGCTAAAGATGTTATCTGAAATGGAGGAGCAAGTTGGAATTATTAAGTAGAGATTAGCAGAAGCTAATGATAGGCAGAAAAGTTATGATGATGCCAAGTGGGTACCCAAAAGTTTCTCAATAGGAGAAAAGGTTTTGTTAAGGGTCAAGCCTCATAAGAGTTCTATCAAGTTTGGAAAGTCATCCAAACTAACTCCACACTATGTAGGTCCTTTTGACGCTCTTGAAGAGATCAAACCTGTAGCATATAGGATTACTTTGCCACCAACTCTTGCTAGGATGCACAATGTTTTTCATGTATCGTATCTTAAGAAGTATACCCCATGTGATAACCATGTTATTGATTGGAATGCTTTACAGGTGCAGGATCTAGGGGTGATAATAATTGAACCTCTCAAGGTCCTCAGAACACGTAAGCTCCACTTACGTAATAGAGAGGTTCTGCAATGCAAAGTCCAATGGGACCAGTATGCAAAAGATTCTTCCACCTAGGAAGATTATGTTGAGATGAAGCAAAAGTTTCTACAAGTTTTGCAAGATTTTGAAAACTCTAGAAAACGATGATGTTTTCAAATGTGATGCTTTATGGATGATTATTGTTTCATGTTTTATGTTATGTCCATGTTGATACTTAATAAATCATCAGGGACAATGATTTGCAAGGGGGGAATATGTTACACCCCAAGTGATATTACCTATTTACTATTATCTTGTTTGGTTGAATTGATTGAATAAATGAATGTGTTTTATGGATCTCTACATGAATGTGTTTTATTAATCCTTATAAGAATATTTTACATGAATCTTGAATAGAAATATGATGAATGAATGGTTGATGCACTTTGAAATTTTATAATGTTTCTAACTATGAAATGTATGATGCATATGATTATGTTATGTTCAGCTAACTATGGTTATGATGTGCCAAGTTGAGTTCAGGAACAAGTTCAATCCTCTAGGGGAGAGGGGAAGTATCACTCAAGAGAAGAACTTGTTCTGGTAACCCTTAATGAGCCGAACTGAGCAATCACACACTCACATCCTAATTGGTCATAGAGAGTCAAGTCAATTTTGGGAAAAGACAAGTAATCTTTATTGTGAATGTTATGATTGAGAATTGTGATTAATTCTTGATGTCTTGTGTCAGTCTTTCCTTGTATGCTTATTGTGGTATCAATGAGATATATGTATAAGATGTATATAAATTGCATATATATGCATATGTGGTGTATATATATATGTGTGTGTGTAATGTTATAATAACATATATGTGTGTGTGTGTGTGTCTGTGTGTGTAATATTAATCCTTATATTTATATATTATATAAGTATGTTTGTTAATGTATTTGGTAAACCTTATGAAATAAATATATAAATATTAATATATATATATATAGAAATATATATATAATATATATATAATATATATATATAATATATATATAATATATATATAATATATATATAGAAATATATATAATATATATATATATAGAAATATATATAATATATATATATATAATATATATATATATATAATATATATATATGAGAATTGAAGTTATTAATATAAACCATAAAGCGCATATGATAGTGTTGATCATATTATTAGTAATATACATCAAAGCATATAATATACCATGGGGCACATGAAGCTTAAAGCATAGCTTTAAGTGGTAGTTAATCCAACGCATAAAGTAAAACATGACCAAGTCAAATATTAAAGCATAGCACATAAGAAGTTTGCAGCTGTGTTAAATGCTTAAGCAAGGATGTGAATGTTGTTTGAAACAAAGAATAAGTTAGCAAGCCACACCTATGAAGGTGGCGCCATATTTGGTAGATGTTGTAATGTAAAAGAAGACTATGAATTCGAATAAGCCTGCAAATAAGTGTTTAGACTCAATCAAGTGTAAACTTGACAACATATTGCAATGGAATTTGAATTAGAAAATCTGTTTTGAGTTTGTTGTCCCAAATATCAAGTCAACTTAGCTTTAGAAATGTCAGGTGTTGTAAACCTATGAGTGAGTCATTGCATGAGGAAGAAAGGTGGCATAAATACTTGTTTGTAGCATTTGGTTGCTCACAAATTAATATAAATAGAGATGCCCATTCTACCAAATGCTACACTTATCTTTCTGCTATCTTTTTTATTATCTTGATGTTGTTTTGTTGTGAGTTTAGAGCTTTTGAGTTGAGAGTTATTTTGGTATTTTGTATTTGTGGTTATTGCGAGATTTAGAGAAAATTTGAGGATAGTCAATTGAAACTTGGAGGAGGTGTCAATCGATCTTAAGGATTCATACTAGGAAGGAGTTTAATTTATTGGAGCTTATACAAGAATGCTAGTTTCTATACCTTTGTCTTTATGTTGGAAAGGATAAAATAGTTTATTTACTATGTTGGGAAAAGAGTTTTTTTGAATATGTTGTGGAGTTTGTTTAAGATTGTTTGTTTCATGGTTATGAAATATGTTGTAGAACCTATCTTGTTGATTATTTCTTTATGTACCCTATATATGGGAGTTTATTTGAGTGCAACGTATTTATACTATGTGTAGTTATCTTCACTATATGTAGAAAGTCTATTCTAGACGTATGTAGCATTATGCAAGATGTTGCTTTAATCACTTTAGTAGTATAGTCATATTGTTATAGGATGTTATGTGGGTTATTCCTAGGATTGGTCAGATCTGTGGGAAAGGAGGTAACCTAGATATAGAGTATAATGATCATTATAAACTAAACTAAGCTAGGAAGGTGGTTGAATGTGTGACGTCTACTCTAAGTTAAGGGTAATGGAAACTTTGGCCAAAGTAGTGTAAGTAGCCATTGTTTACATTATCAGTTTCACTATGATTTGGGATTACGTACTAGGTATGGGTTGTTCATACATGTAATTTGTAACCATTGTATGTTAGTCTAGAAATGTATAGGACAAAACACCAAGCTCAGAATAGGCTATTGTTATGAGGTTACCAAACCAAAATCTGTGTCAAAGAGTAGGGCCATCTTACCAGTTAGGTAGATGTGTGGTGGGATGCAGTAAGTCTAAAGTTGGTAGAAAAGTGTTTGAGTGATGCTTCTCCTCTTCAGTTGACAACCAAGATTTGAGGGGGAATTCCTGGACCATTGTACTTTATACTTGTTGTAAGCTTGTTTAAGCTATGTATGTAATTTATATCCATCTCTATTGAAATTGAAAATATAAAAGTCATATGGAAATTTTGTATCATCATTATTTGAATAAATGATAGTTCTTTTGTATAAAATGGAAAAGTTTGAAATGTGTTTCAAATGTGCATTTATTATTCAAAGGAAAAGAAAAAATTTATTGCTCTTAAAGGTTAGATGCATAAACTATTCACTTGTGGGTAAAACATAGGAAAAATTACTGTGTAGAACAATGGGCATGTTACAACTCATCTAAACATTTTTTTTCCAATTGTGATCCTTCCATTACTTTTCCAAATTGAGCCTCAATTGTACATCCACATGCAACAAGCTTCAACATTCTTTGCATATGCTCATCATATTCCATGGCATACTTAACATGAAGACATTATTCCTTTGATTTCCATTGTACTATTGGTTTTTCCTTTCTGTCTATGACTTATTTTTCATAAATTTTACCGATATGTGTTTCTATAGTGTCAAGTTTTAGCTGCAACTTCTTGTCTCTTTTACATTTTCAACCACAAATCTTACACTTGCATTTTGTTGGAGGTTCATCTTTATTTGCTTTCTCCACTGGTTCAATGAATGGGTACTTTGATAGCCAATCAATCTAAAAATTCCTTGTCATTTCCCACTCGTACCCCATTTTTTCTTTTCCTTTTCTTTTCTTGCTACCAACATCATCTACGGTGCCAACATTTTCATCCAAGTCAATTATCTCATTCTGGCTAACCAAGGTATCTCTTGGAACATCTTCTATGGTATTTTCATCCTCATTTGACTCATTTAACTCAATCCCACCTTCTAGTGAGGTATTGTGAATGCCTTCTTCATTAATATTTGGTGCAAGAGTTGATGATGTAGCTCCATCTTGATCTGATGGATCAGAAATATTTCCAATTCCAAAGTAATACTATATGGTAACTCTACATTTTGGGTGTTTTGATGGCCTCCCAGTCCCTTCACCATCCTAAGGAGTCCTACCCTTGTTGCACATGTTGCTTGACATCTTGATCTCTCACTTCTAATAAAAGCTAGAAAAAATGTCTTCTTTTTTAAGGACATAGAATATAAATCACATTCCCTACTCAATATCATCTTTAAGATTGAAGCAAGAATGGAAAAGAGAAAAAAATCTTATAACATTATAAAGAAATGATCACTCACCTTTAGGTTTTTACTACCTTGTTATTCATTAATGAAGGAATTCCTATGTTGTAAGTTTGTAACTTTCCCACAATCAACTTCAAGGTTCCAAGTCCAAATTTTGAATTGAGAGCTCACAAGTTTAGAACTGAACAAAATGTGTAAGAACAAATCAAAGTTTCGATTGTATTTATATCAATCCATATTTGGAAAATTTCATGGGATTTTAAATGGTCTATTAAAAATTTGGTGATCCCACATGATTATACAATGTTACATTTAAGTGTTGGGAAAATTAAACCTCGATGGAACACATATGTTGTAATTTTCAAGGCAATTATGGCCCTATGATTAGCATGGAGGTGTCATGGCAATTGGAGAAATGTGCCCTCAAATGTAATTATTTTTAATTGTTATTGGTGAAATGGGTCCTCATAAGCAACTATTTGTAAATTTTAATTGGTGAAATGGGTCCTCATGCGTAGTGAACATTTAATGGCGTTGGTGAAACTTGTCTTAATACACAATGTTGTTTTAATAGTATTGGTGAATATGTAGGTGATTTAATACATGCTTCCAAGATTCCAAGCGAAAATAATAATTGGTCCATTTGAAACGAGTAGTTTGTTATGAAAAAAATATTACTTAAATGTTCCTCATAAAATAAATCATTGGTGAATGGAAATATATTGGACTAATAATTCATAAAATTTGAGTGATTTGGCCACCCTATTGGTTGTGATTTATTCACCAATTTTGACTTGGCTGATATGTATTATTCGCCAATTGGAAAAGATTCGGCACTAAAAAAATCATTGACCAACACCTACACCAATAGATCCCTTAGCACCAGTACCACCAAAGGCACCAACACCAACAACAACACTACAAGAGGCACTAGCACCAAGATTGATAGAGGTATCGATGTCAATATCAAAATTAGGGATCCCTTGATCTTCAAGTGTGAATAGTTGAAGCCCAAAGGCACCTTATTTGCTTTAATAGTTTGACTCTACTCGGGTATATTTTTGGTGTTAGTAAGGGTCTCGCATCATTCACGCACATCATCACCCCAGACATTAGGATTTCTAGTTGTCTTCTAGAGATCTTCGGTCCCACATCTTGAGTAGCACCCAAGGTAGAGGTGTAGGAGGGGACGTGGGTCTCTACAATATTGGAAATACCATGAAGAAGTTTTAGACCTCTTTGATATTTAGTTAGAAAATCTTTCAAATTTTTAACCATAGGAACCACTTGGGAAAAACCATTATCTCCTACCAAGAATCTCGAAAGCTCTACGAGTCTCAGCTCCAAGAAGTAAATTTTCTCTACAAGGACTCTGAGAGCAGTTTCATCTTCCAACGAGGAGGCAATGATCGAGTGTGAGGTAGGAGGGATAGGAACATGAGTTGTAGCTTCATTGATAGGAGGAGTGTGTCTAGCGAAGAGTCCTACAAGGAACTCATCAAAAGTCAGGTCAGAATGGGTAGGACTGAAGCTCCTAGATCCCATGTCTAGATTTTGATAACTCCTAATAATGGATAGAGGTAGTTGACTGGGTTGTAAAGCCCATGAAGAGTGTCACAATGCATTATCAACCATGTGTCCTAATCACTTGAGAAGATTTTTTTTTTACATAAGGACAAAGAGAGAAGGACGGTTCACATCGGGTTCACCAAAATGTGAAGGAGAGGATTCACTACTCCTAAGTCCCAAGACAAATAAGGTTTAGGGAGAAAATTTCCCTTGCTCACCTCAATGACAAAGCTCAAAAGATGAGGTGGAAAATGGAAGAAAAGCTAGATTAAATTATGTTTTTAGGTTTTTAGGATGGAGAACTTCAAGAATTAGGTGAATAGACCATAGAGGTATCAGGAAATAGATTGACTGACTCTCAGCCAAAGGAAATCAATGCGGGAGATGGACAACAATGTGACGCACTATCATCTTAGGGATGTGCTAGCATCTCATACAGAAAAAGAGTAGAATTTGTAACCAAAAACACTTAAGAGCTACTAACAACCCGAATACTAGAATTTGACAATTTTAATAGAAAATAACAAAATTATAGAAATGCATAAAAGATTAAAAAAAAAAGTACAACATTTACTAACTAAAAGTGAAATGACAAGTAGAAGGAAAGAGATATCCAACTCACGGTAGGTCTAGCCTCCTACAAGCTCCACATGAATGGGATCCTACACACACAAAAATAAGAAAATGTTGGGGCTACTTTTCAGGGCTTTCCTTAGTCAAACCTTTGCTTTGGTGTTTCCACCTCCACAGACATCCAAATAGACCACAGTGTTGAAATAATGATATAAAAAGTAATAGACAAGACATATGGAAATACACTTAGATAATCAATATGCTAACTATAAATATGATAATGAAATGAAATAAATATTACCCTCCCTACTACAAGCTTGGAGAACCAAAGAGGAAGGATGAGAGCTTTGAGGATGCAAGACGATCATGCAAGAGTGATGTAGAGCTTGAAACCTACAAGAACAATGGTGTAGAGAGAATGGAAGAGTGGTGGAACGAGAATTAAATGGAAGAATGAGAGTGAAGTAAGTAGAATTGCAAGAATAAAGATTAGAGTGAATAGAATGGAATTGTAGGTTCAAAATGGAGGTTTGGAGGCAAAAGATCCATTTTCAGGTGGGTCTGCAGTCATAGGGGCATTACACTTTGTGAGTGATAATAAATTTTATGTCCCGATGTCCATTGACCCGAGAATCTATCAAAGACATTCACACGATGCACAAACATTTTCATAATGTGAAAGCGTCCTAGGAAAAATTCCCTCCACCAACAAAAAATGATAAGGTATAGATGGGAAAAAATTCTTAGAGTGGTGAGATTTAGTATTATCAATTTATAAGGCTAAATTAAGGGTGGTGTTATGGGAAATTTCACTAGAGTGCAATTTTACGCCATAACAATACCCTATTCTCCCATTCATTTGAAGGTATTGTGCTTCAGCGAGTGGGCCTACACTAATTCATCACACCTTTAATACTAGCTAGGTTTTTAATGTTCTTCAAGTGTCTTACTTGTTTAGATCAATAAAACCTTTTAGCCTTGTCACCTTGAAAAGTGTCAACAACTATCATGCTTATTGTTTGAAGTGTTTTCTTGCCATACTTTTTCAATACACTTAGAATACACCAAAAAATAGTTAGAATAATGTAATTGAACTTCATAACCATGTGTTTTTTCTATCCTATTGCACAATTGGCTCTCATTTCACACAACTACCTATCAAATAGAAGTCAAAAAACTCAGCCCAAAGTTAGAACTTTGTATATGTTCAACCTTGTGTTGCAATTTTTCTAATCCTAGCGCATATTTACCTCTTTGTGGTACAATTGTGTCATAGTGTGGCACATTTTTTGAAAATTTGGGTGCAATTGTGGCTTACATAGGCACATTTGTTTCACAAATCAACATAATTATCTAGGATCTCTAGAAATTTAATTTTACTCCAAAATTGAACTGTCAACTATTTCTAAACTTTAGATTGCCACATTTGTCCTACTATGTCACATATGTCCTGCTTTAATGCAATTAACACCCTATTCGGTGTATTTGTCACACTATTTGGTGCAACTATTGCATATAAGTGCATATTTATGCTACAAAGTGGCATATTTATACCCTAGAGTTGCACAATTGCTTCTTAGATAAGTGCATTTGTTGTACATAGTGGCATAATTTCTCCTAACTACCATATCACCAATTTTGTCATGCAACCATTTAACTATCATTCATTGTAGCTCAGAATCTTATAAATGAATATATCACTCATGCAATTTTGTTCCTCCTATTGTGTAATTGTTTTGTATCCCAAGGTAGTTTCTCTATCATTAGGGTTTTTATTGCTACCAAATCTTCTAGTCTTTCCAAACAAACCTATAGACAGACTTGATTAACATAATAGAGGTGAACCTAAGATTTTATGATACCCCATTACACATTCATTTATAACCCTTCGATCACACCTATACTTGGGCTTAGATCAAATTTACCATCATCTATATTATCATCCACACATAATGATTAGACTCATTACAGTTTATCTAGATCTTTGATATCTCCCATTATCCATACTTAGTTTGATTTTTCCCTTGAAATTTTGCCTTATCAAGGTAGAATATTTTAAATTAGCTTATATGTGGTTAGTTTGGCTTAGGAGCTTCTAAGTTAACCTATTTGACCATTATCTCAAGTTTGTTGACTTTTGTACTTACAATTCTAGCCCAAAAAAATTAACATACTATAGACACTTGAAAATGTCTTGACTATATCACACCTCCTTGGTTTCGTCTCATCCATTGATTACCATTTTCAATCCTGAACATTGATTTTTAGTTCAATTTCTTAGATTAATCATTTTTAATTTCTTGCAAATGAATTTCATTGAGTATGGCCTTGTTTGATCCATATCTTGTAGGTTCTTAATGTTCTTAGGATCCCAGTTGTTTCAATTATACTATTATCCAAATCTTGATCATACAAAAAACTGTAAAGATACTTCTTGGTCATGTCCACCTCATTTATCCATCCAAAAATCTCACTCAAATAAAAAGGTTTTAATATCCCTTATATTCCAGTACAAACAAGGTCTCAAGTCAAAAACAAAAGGCAACAACCTAATCCTAACATGACGAACACAAACACAAATCCATTCCAACAAACAAACAATGAATTCCAACATATGTATGGACCAAGGGATTTTAAAACGCTACCCCTATTGGGTCTTAACCATATTCCTAAAATTGATGGGTTCATATGGGATGTAACACCCAAAGAGTTGGTTGAGGCCCAATAAGACCCTAAGGAAATAAAACTATTTGAAACAATTCTAACAACCAACCTAAATCAATACTTCTTGTTGCTTTCCAAACAGGGGGCTAGATTGCCCCCCATTTGATATAACATGTATCCAAAATTTCACTATTAACATTCCATCCCTGACATTGGGGGAAACCAAATCCAATAACAACATACCTCCTTCACTACAACTAAATCACAACCTCACTATTCAACCCCCTAACAATCCACCTACCAACTCTTCACAAGTTGTTGTAAACATTCCAAAAACCACCATCCCTGCTAATTCCACAAAAGTGACAATACCAACCATACATACTTAGGCTCCCACATACTCTACACACATCACTAACCCATTATACAACTCTGCATCCAATTAAACTATTGCCCCCACCTCAACAATTAAACCACATGGGTAAAAGAACAAACCTACATCACACTTTTGTCCAACTAAATGGTTCTAAGTGAAATAGTTTTGACCTAAACAGTTTTGGTTCAAAATAGTTTCACCTAAAATTGCATGGCCTATACATGGCACATGAAGTTTCGAGTGAGACCCTTTTGCCCGAAAAATAAAATAATTTTTTTCCCTTTGTCAATTTAAAATCTGACACAATTTGTATGTAAGTATTCGATTGAAAGGGTTCCAGACGAAACGCTTTTGACCAAATTTGTCTATATGGCATTCTTGTTGGCAATCAACTCATTTTTAAAAAAAAATCTTTGAACATTTCTTCTTGAACATGATATTTCTTTAATCAGAATGGTTTTTTTCAAAAAACGAAAAATACCCTTTTATTTTCTCAAAGTCAACAACCCAAATATATAACTTTTTGATATTTTGATTAGTTTTAATATGTTTTTTTTAATTTTAAATAATGCATGTAGGTTGTTAAAATAAAAATGAGACTAATTAGAAATTTTTTTAAAAATATTAAAATATATTATTTTAAAAAATATATATGTGGTGCACTAGAGGAGAGAATCCTTTTCAAAACGGTATAAATTTTTTTTTGAAAATGATAAAAAAAAATTAGACAATAGTTGACATCAAATGAAAACTATCAAATTCTGGTACACTTGATTATAAAACATTATTACAAGACAAATATACATCAAAAAAAAAAAATTCCATGCACTAGATATTGAAGTTATCTATTTGGGGAAAAAATAGGGGAAAATAAATATGTTTTCTATTTTTTCTTGACATCAACTCAACATCACTTTTTCTTTAATTTTTTAGCAATTCAAAATCTACTCTTAAATTTATAAAAAAATCAAAAAAAAAAAAATAATAAAAAATTACAGGAATAAACTTCATCAAGAGTTCTACATTTCATTAGTTTACATCATTTTGAAATTCAAAACATAAATACCACTTTTATGTGGTTGAAGTTGAGAATTTTTGTTTGTGTTGGTTGATTCCTTTATAAAGTGTGACATAGGTTTGTACTTTTACCCACTTACATCATCTCAGTAATCTCACCCTTCACAAACACCATCACTTAATAACTCCAACCCATTACACCAACACCCACCTAGTAACCCTAACAATACACCAACACCACCACACAACACCCATGATTCCCAACCATTGATGTCTAATATTCATTATCATGTACTTTTTGTCACAAGGATTGCACCCTAACTAAGTGTAAAGCTTAGCTATCCTATGAAACATGGGATCATCTTCAAGTTGTGGGTCACTTATGGTGAAGATTAACCTCTAGAGAGGGTTGGTTCCCTTGATGGACCTCCTAGAAGCTTACTAATTTGATAGGAAAAAGGATAGAAAACTAAAATTGATATGAAATGAACATAAGAGGTGATGTTCCAATGATTAAATGACTTGTACTTGTTATTTTAACTCACAATTTCTCTCAAAAAATACTCTATTCTATGCAAAACTCATTTTTTTACAAGCTCATACAAAAGTGTTTCAAAGGAAGGTTATGTTTCAAGTTTTATCAAAGGAAAACTATGTGTTTTTATAGCTACAAATTTTAAAAAACAACATAGCCTATGACCTTTATGAGTTTTTCACATTCTTGCATAAAGATGATTTCAAATGGGACATAATTCAAGGATTCAGTATTGAAAATCACAAAAATTAGATCAAATCACTCATAAACACACTCAATACATGAATTTTGAGAAGGAAAAATGTTGTTTTATTGAAAATTAGGAACTTGCTTGTATAAATATGAAAACATGCTTCAAAACATCTAAACTTGTTGCTCTATATAAAAATATCTCTCTAAATTAGTTACAATCTCTTCCCTAGCATAAGGAAAAAAAGAAGCATGAAAAAACTAACTCTAAAAAGAGTTGAAAACTTGGCTTTATGGAAAGCTTCCTCAAGATAACTGAAGTTGATCCTTGTGGAAGATGTTGATTTTGCATGATGAGTTGAACTCCCTCTAAATTGGAAGCAAATCATGCAAAGTTTGGTGAAGAAGAGTTGACTTGAACTATTGACCTCTTGACCTTTGCATGATCCTCAAATTGTGTCCCCAACTAAACTTGAATTGATCTTCAAAAAATATATGAAATTGATTGGGATTGATGTCTTCAATCAATTTGCATGAAACTTTCAATTGTTGGGTGTACAAGACAAAAAAAGCCTCTATTTTAAGACTCCAAACTGCTATAAACTACATGTTTTTGGCCTCAAACTCCACTCAACTCTAGTTGTAACCATGTGGGCTTCTTAAATAGGCCTAAATTGGTTGAAAACACCATGAAACTAAAATTTTAACTCCCCTCAACTTGTCCTTATCTCATGAATGATGATGTGTTATTGAGAGTTGCTAGTAGATAAGTGGATCTTCAATGTGGCATAGGTTAACTCAAATGCTTACCAACTAATGCATAATTCATAGATTATAATCCCTTCATCTGTCAACTATCATAAATCACCATCCTAAACTACCATCAATGAAATGACCTCTCAAAGCTCACACTTCTTAGACAATGTACTACCCCATTTGCATGCTTTACTACCCCTTTGGTAAGGTTATTAGAGCTCATTATGAATAAGGACTTCATTTCATGGATAAGACATTTATTTAGGACTATCTTTTAGCATTTGATAACTTCACTTCAAAAACATAGTCAAAATCTAACTTTCATGCATTAGGTGATAATCATACAAGGTATTGACTAGTCAACAAAACCACAAGGTCATGGAGACTTTGATCACTTATCAAAGTTCTCACAATCATAAACATATTACTTGTCATCTTTTTCACATAGTCATAATTTCATTGCCAAATTCCACACCACATTCATTGTCAACATTTCACAACCAACAAGGTTTCATTTTCATAGACTTCATAGTCCTTAGGTCTCATTTACTGTCATAGAATTTATCATAGTATTTAAGCACTATTAGATTTTCTAATATTTTCTCCATGTTTCCTTTTGTTCACTATCATTTAAATATTGATATGACCCATGTGACAATGCCATCTAGCATGGTGACGATGACACTTATGTCTCCCTCTGCCTTTCTCTAGCTCTTTACAATTTACAACTAATTGAAAATTTATGCTCATTGTGTTAAAATATGATGATACCCTTATCTGTGCCTATATGCTCTATGCCAAGTTGTCCTTTCAAACCTCTATCTTCACAAATTCTTGTGGTAACTATCTTTTAAGGTCTACCCTACTCTATCCCCTGCCAAAGGGTTGTCCTTCACTACAAACTCCTCATTCACTTTGCTCATGAATGTTAATGCACATGAGTGTTAACTATGGATCTTCTTTTTTGCTTTAGGTTTTGATGATCTCTTCCCTTGATTATTGTGTATAACCATCTCTATCTTCATTGAATGAATTTTATCTTTGAACTACCCTAAACCATCATTTGAAAATAGTAACCTAAGAATTGTCCTTATCTTCATTTAAATATATGACTGTCCAATGAATTTGCTGGTATGATTGTCCTAGAACTTCATCTGGACTATCACATGGTTTTGAGGTCTGAATACTAATTATTCATTCCTTTCATGGTGGTTTGAATATTGATTATTCATTCCTTTCTTGAAACCTTCATCAATATTATACTCTTTTGAAGGACTATCATGGCATTTATACCACTATCGTATTCATGACAATCATAAGGACTATCCTTTGCATATGGACTATCCTTCTAGCATTGGCAATGAATGTCATCTTAATATCTTATAACTATCTTTATTTATTCTTTAAGAACACTATCTTCTATCTCTGATAATTCATAGCCCCTTTTTATTTCATGATCATTGTGATTGATTGCAAAGTCCTTAGGTTATTGACTATCCTAACTTGCACTCTCATCTAAAGGTCTTCCCCTTGAAGGTCAAAACCATTGTGACTTTTGGTCTCTTGAAACTCTACCCTTTTGTCTTTACCATGGTCTCTACCTTCAAGGTGAAGTCACAATTCTTGTCTATTATTATCCTACCCTTAGCTCCTTTGCATGATACATAGTGTACTATCATATTCTTGTTTATGCATCCTAACCCTTTGAAACTTCATTACATTCATTTATATGACTATCCTCATGCATAAGATCATCAGAACAATTTGAATTGTTAAGACACTCTATCTTCTTGACTGTGAGGTCTCCAATAGGTATCTTAAGGTCTTCATCACTTGTAATATCTTCATCATTCCTTGTTTCATGTGGCGTTTTCCTTCTTTAAACCATATCTAAAGGCTTGTCATTCTTACAAATATGAGGGTTGTCTTCTCTTTGTTAAACTGTGATTGTCATTTAGTCATTAGCATCTATGTTATGCTATCCTTTGAGAATGTTGCCCCTATGATAGTCATATAACCATTGATCCTTGCATTTATCACTTTGAATTTGACCTCTAAAAACCTTTCTCTTGACCACCATTGTCCATTTATGCATTGTCACTTTAAAAACCTTTAAAAGGACTATACATGAAGTGCCTCTAATTCATCAAAACTGATATATCTTAGACCTACCAAGATTTGATTAGGCAGCATTAGCTCTACCTTATAGAATTTTAAGCATTTGGTCTCATTGCTTCCTTTGTATCTTGTTCCTTTGAAGGAAAGTACAGACCTATTGGCTCTTCAGTACTCTTTACTATTTGTAGTGTAGGAAAATGTAACCCTTTACATTTTCTCACTTGTTTGGGCCCTCCTTATTTAAATTGGACTTAATAATTCCTTAATTTAGCATTGTTAAATGTACCTCTTTACATTTACACACTTATTTGGGCCCTCTTAATTAATTGATCTTGATTATGCCTTAATTATGCCCTTTAATTCATTTACAAGCCTAATTAATTACATTTTATAAAGGGGAAACACGACAATAATTAATACCTAAACATAACACTTTACATCAAGCAATGTGCATTCGAGGTTTATGGACATGGGACCCATTCGCTCGTGGGAGAATGGGTCCTCCCTAAACCTTAGTACCTAAATTTAAATAATGTTTTTGGCATTATTTTAATGTTTTCAAGTCTATAATTCAATGCCAGCTTGTGATATTTGAATTTTTGGAAATTAAGGATACATACCTATAAATACAATGTTATTTCACTAAGTTTCACCTAGAGTTTTTATGCAAGCATTCCTAAATAAAAGTTGATGATCAAAGGCATTCAAGAGTAGATATATCAGAGATTTATTGCAGCATTCAAGATCCATCCATCATGTCAAATTCTTCTTGCATCATGCATATTTTTGGAGCTAACATTGTGATGTAGGTTTCATGATCAAGTCATGCATTCAAAGTATCATTTCAAGAAAGATTCAAGCGTCAAGATCTACATTTGACTCATTTGTCTTATGCAAGTTGCATACCTCTTAAGATCTCCATTATCAAGGTTTCATACAAGGTTTTGTTGAGTGGTAACATAGCTTTGTTCATTCTTCATTCCCTCTTTCATGCATTATTTTGATTCAACGTTTGGTTACCAAAATGGGGTTTGACCAAGGTAAGCTCCTATTCAACCAAAACAAACATTTTTCTCTCTTGTGTGTGTAATTGAAAATTTAGGTTGAAGAAGACTTGAAGACTTCTTGAAGAGAAAGACTTACAAAGTTGTCAAAGTTGTCGTCAAATCATAGAATCTCACTTACAGATCAGATTTCTAACTTTCTAACACTAAAAATTGGAAAAATTAGAATCTTTAGATCTACACTAGAGGCTTCCAAAAGATTGTTGCAACCCTTGTACTTGGACCCATTCACCCATGGGTGAATGAGTCTCAGATCAGCTTCTGAAAAGCATTTTTGGTGACTGGTACACAATTTTCTACCCTTCTCAGATCCACATTCTATTTTTTGGTTCTACAAATATTGAGTTTAATATTGTTGTTTCAAGTATTATATTGGATTTTGGTGTTGGTTTGCTATTTTTAGCTTTTCTCCCCAAAGTGTTGTTTGACCTTGATCCCCATCCT
This sequence comes from Sequoia sempervirens, assembly GCA_007258455.2. Taxonomy (NCBI): domain Eukaryota; kingdom Viridiplantae; phylum Streptophyta; class Pinopsida; order Cupressales; family Cupressaceae; genus Sequoia; species Sequoia sempervirens. Next base: position 64,263 of record VDFB02270034.1, read on the forward strand.
TCAATCATAAGGAAATATGAATATTCTCACTTTGACTTGATTCACCTAAGGGTTGATAATCAATTCATTGTGTGGATCTCATTTCCTAATGAATTTGTGGAAAATAGGTATCATATCATATTTCACCCCTTCATTTTCCCAAAATAAAAAACCTATTTTTCAACATTTCACTATCATTGTCCTTCCTCTTTATTTCAATCAAAAAGATTGTCTTCACATAGCATAATGACTTTCTTAAATGAGAAACATTGTTATTTTACTAGTGCATGAACCCACTATCTCTCTCATTCAGCCATTGCTTTATCCTTTTAGTTTCATGATATATGTCTTGCATGCATCTTTATAACTCATTATCATTATTCATTGCCCCTTTATTCTATGGACTATTATCTTCATGATATTCATAAGGAGTGTCATCTATTCACAATCTCTAAACTTTCATTTTGTGATGTGGATATCTTTTAAACTCTTTCCTTATCTTTGTCCTTAAAAACATTGTCCTCCTCTCATTTTTGTGCTTTCTCCTCATATAGGACTGTAACTTTTTGGAAATCATAGGTCATCTAGCTAGGGTTTTGTCATGGTTCATTATTGTGGATGCAAAATCTTCCTCACTACCCTTCATTCACAATCCTTAGGTGTTGATTGTCATGAATTATAGTGTCCTCATCTCATTTGACTATGATATTCATGGCTTCTTCATTTTATTTGACTAGGCTTTCAAAACTTTGGTGAACTTGAACATCTCCAATGGTGTTTTAGTTGTCCTTTACTTGCACTATACCCTAGATGAGCTATAAGAGGGTAGTATGTTGGGATTAACCCTTGAGGGAGCCACATTTTCCTCCACAGACAAAAAAAATTGAGCAAGGTTTTTTGACATCTCTATGATTTGTAAATAGTTATGGGCATAGGTTAGGGTTTTCACACATTTTTTGACTTTCCTCTATGATTTTCCCTTCTTGAATTTGCTCATGAAAACTAATCAAAATATATCTATAAAAAAACTATTATGTATGTGTTCAAGAGTGTTGAATGAAATATTAAATACAAGAAATAAGAGCTATTTAGTACACCTATCAATGGAGCCCATATCTTCAACTTTGCATGGTTGGTCATGCTTAGAAGGACTCATGATCAGCTGTAGCTCTATTTAACTATGTGTCTTCTATTGAAGACACTTGAAACCTCCTCAAAACTCCATGCAAGCTCCTTCAAACTTTACTTCCAGACAAATAAAAAACCCTAAAGCCTCCTCCATGTGAAGCTTTCCTCATATTTTCTTTTTAGATTTGGCCTTTTCTAAACTTGGCACTCAAACATAGAGTTTTTCTCATTTATTTCAAGCAATGTGAGCCTTTTTTTGTTTTTTGGCATGGATTCTTCTTCTTTTCTTGTTTTTTTGGCATGGGAAAAAGATATTTGAGGGATAATGTTTTTCTTTTACTTTTAACAAGACTTTTAAAATAGAATACCAACTCTCTCTCTTTTAAGTATTAAAAGACTTAAGATGAAAAAAGATTATTACAATGAATTTTTTAATAATGCTAAGTTTTTATAAAAATGGACTACATTCTTGGTAACCTTTGAGGGTGTTTTGCCTACTAAAATAAATAATACAAATATCCTTGCATATTCATTGAGTAATAGAGTCATATAGGCTTGAAAAGAACTCAAAAAATCAAGGTATAGCTGAGAGAAGTAGAGAATAGAAACAACCTAAAACAAGACCCAACTATCCTCTAAAGGACAAAACTAACTATGCATAAAAACTCAGAGGAAAATAAAAGACTCAAAATTCCTCTAATAGGACAACAAGTCGTGCATCAACATGTATTGGAATAGAAAGACTCAAAGAAAATGTGTAACAACACTTATTTGACTCAACAAACCTATCCTAATATGTTACAATTGTAGTTCAATACCTTAATAGCAATACTTGAGGTGAATCCCATTAACTAGGATTGCTATCTCTTCTCCATCAAGTTTGGACAATTGAAAAGTTTTGTACATCTTGCAACATGTGATCACAAAAGGACCAATCCACATGGCATCAAATTTAGTGTTATTTTTGGGCTTGATTTTCAACTCATCCCATTTTAGGACCAAATCTCCTTCATTGAAAACTCTTGGAAATGCTTTCTTGTCAAAAGTTTTCTTCATTTGTGCTTGATGAAACTCTAAATTTTGATTTCTTCCTTGTTTCTTCCAACTCAATAAGGTCATCTTACTTCCATTGTTTCTTCCAACTCAATAAGGTCAAAAGTTTTCAAGTCTTACTTCCATCAACTCTTCTTCCATCAACTCTTCTTCCATCAATTCTAGCTCCTGCATAAGGCTAAGTGTTGGTAACTCAACTGAAATAGGCAGCCTTACCTCTTTTCCACACACAAGTATGTAAGGTGAAATACCTATAGGCCTTTTTGGAGTGATCCTATCAACCCATAAAGCTAATTTCAATTTGTTATTTTGAGTTCCCTGATAGTCTTCTACTATTCTTTTGATGATCCTAATCAAATTCTTATTTGTAGATTTAGCTTGACCATTACCCTATTGGTAATAGTTGGATAAAACACTCAAAACTATATCATTCTTAATAGCCCAATCAGTAATTTTTAGTGCCAATAAAAGATAATGCATTATTTGAAACAATGGATTCAGGAGTTCCAAATCTTCATAAAAGTATACAACCGAGTTTGCATTTTCCTCTTTCAATGCTACACCTTCTATCTATTTGGTGAAGTAGTTACCAGAGCCATGGTTGTGGTTTGCATAACCCTTGCTGGAGTAGATCAAGTGTATAGTTGAATCTAGGGCTTGCATGAATAGAATGAAGATATTGCAAGATATGAGGGTTTTGTGTAGGTTTTTTTTGTAGATTTAGGGATTTGGGGTTGTAAATTTGTGGTTATCTTTTGTAGATCTGGGTTTATGAATCTTTGTTGGAAAAAGGGTTTTTTCATGGATTTTTATCGTGATGGTTTTGTAGGGGAAATGTTGCAGATGGCCTCTTGGAACAAAAAAAACCTCACCATTGGATCTAGGAAGCCCGAGAGATGAATATTGACATAAAATTTGACCTATTTTGGTTACAAGAAAAAATGCAATTTTTTTGCCCCCTACCCAATTCGACTATACGATCGTTAATTTGCATATTTTTTAGAAAAAAAAACTAATAAGTGGGAGGGGGCTCTATGAACCCCCCATACCCACTGCCCAGCAGCTTCAAACAAACTTTTCACCCAAAAATTTTTTCCACCTTTAAAAAAAAAAATGTCACCCTTTAATGTTTTTAAACCACCACATTAAAATTTCAATACTATCCAAAAAATTTCAATATTAAAATTTAACCCGATTTGAATTTTCCATTGGGTCTGCCACCACTTATCTAGTGGCGCCGCCAACTAGCCATTGGTGTGCCACCCTGTGGTCACCCAGGTTCGCTTATATAGCCAAATTAGGTAGATTCTTTCCAAGAGGCATAACTTTTTCCCGGAGTGTCTGTTTTTTTACTTCTTATACTTTTTGGAAAGGTGATTTCGTGCTCTACACTGTGGTATCAATGGTTTTTCCAAAAAAAATTGTTTTGATAATGTTTGTCTTGCTATAATTTAGATGTTCCCTTTGAACTTGGAGAGGTCATATCTTGTGCATACAAAGTCAAATTTCAAACTTCTTATAGTCGACAAAAAGCTTGTTCAGAGCACTACACAATGGATTAGGTTTAGAGATGTTTTGGCATGATTTATTTGTTATTATTTCCATCTGGCCTATTTATGGGTTCTTTTTACTATGGTGATTTTGTGCGCTTATGGCTATTTGGATCTTGGTGATTTGATGTTGAAGTCATTATATACTCACCTGTACATCTTTGATTACTCTTATTTAACATGGTTATCAGTATATTGTTAGATTTGTGCGTTGCATTATTGTATCTATAAGTTGTGCAATATTGTAGGTGGTTTATACTTACATGTTGCATTTATGACTTAAATGTGGGTTGTTTATGCCCGTAGATTCTTTAATGTTGTTACAGATTCAGATTGGTGGCTTGGTTTAGTCACTTGTTTTGTTGGTTTGGTTGTCATGTTGAGGAGGAGAGATGGTATTACTAGGTGCAATCATGATATGAGACCTATGTAGTTGACTATGTGATGCAGAAATGTGTGACATGGTTGGATTATGTTGTTAGTACATTTTGTGTTGATCATGGTGTCATGGATGGTCCTTGTGCTTTAGGGAGTTTGGCATGACATGATTTTTTATACAGGTACTTTTTCGGTGGTGTTGGATTGGTTCCTATTTTGGTTTGTGGTGGTATATCTTCTTGGCTTGAGGGTCATGGTTATAGTTGATCTTCATGGAGGAAATTGTTATCACAATGTCATGGGTAGCTTGGTTACATGTTCAGTAGGAGCTTGTGACAATGATGGTTTAGTGGTTTTGTATCTTCTTGGTTTGGAGATCATGGTTTGTAATCTTCCCTTTGGGAATTCAATGTTGAGTTATTTGATTGCATTGGGGCCATTGAGGGTCTTCATTTAGGAGATGGTTGTCATGTTGTCATGGAGAGCTCGGTATTGTGGTTTAGTGGGATCTTATGCCGATGATGTGGATTCATCATTTGATGGTCGATGATCTTCTATAGTATTTGTTAGTGTCAGGGATGGACTTTTGGATTATGTTTCTATGCAGTGGGGGTTCTTTGATATCTTTAGCTTCATTTGTAATATATGGTTATCTTTATGTGATTATGGAGATGTTGACATCTTGGTTAGCCATGGAGGACTCTTTGGTTGAGGTATCATGATTTATATTTTGACATATGATCCTTCTTTTTATAGGATGGTTTTGTATTATGTCATGATGTACTCTTGATTGTGCATTAGAGTGTTGGAATGATAAAGGTATATGATATGTTCATTAGAGCATATGATCTTCTTTTGAGATGTGATATCATGATGTCATGATGTATTCCTAATTTTTGAGATTGGAGCTTTGGCATTGATCTTGGTTGGTTATCTTGGTATTAGGTACATTGATCATTTGCTTGAGATCTTCATGATGGTGTTATGTTGCATTTGGAGTTTAGCATTGATTGGTGGTTATAGGTACTCATGGATACTTGGAGACATAGTGTGAGGCTAGGAGATCTCTTGTGATTAGAGACATATGTTGAGACAGATACTCATTGATGAGGTTTTAGCTCGAATTCCAAGGAGCCTACACCTTGGTTGGATGTGAGTTCAATAGGGATCTATGATGAGATTGTTCTTAGATGAGTCATGATGACTTGGATATCTTGGAGGAGCATTCTCATTTCCCACTCTTGGTCTACTAAAAAATTTATCATTTGAAAGGTATTGCCCATTGTTACTTTTAGATGCATTATGTTTTATGCTTTTCTTCTCATGCATATGGATCTTGATCTATGGATAGTTAGTTCTAGAGGGTTCATTTTAGGGATATTGGCATGTTATCTACTTATGCATTATGAGGTTATTCATTGATGTTGAATTTAGGAGATGTTATTGGGATTTTTCCCTTGGTTTGGGGATGGATTTCATTTGATCTACCTTTGGTTTGAGATCCACAAATATTGGTTATGGTTAGATGGAAATAGTGATATTATCTTTGGGGTTTTATGGAGAATATCATACTTATCACAACTTAGCACTTAGAGGTGTGTTTAGAAGGGCATGCTACAGGTTTTGATTTGCACATTCTCTCTTTGGTTTTGTTCTACTTCCTATATGTTTGTATTCACATGACATTGGATTTGAGATCTTGTGTGGAGCTATGGTGATCACTATGTGTGTGGTCATGTGTTGTTAATTGTTCTTTGGTGACAACATGGTTGTTCCTTTATCTCTTTCCTTAGTTGGTTATGGAGAACTTGGGGAGCTATGGAGACTTGCGGTGAGAAATGTATTGCAACATATTGGTTTGCAAGATTTGCATATCTTTATGGATGTTCCTTGGTACTACATGGTATTGGTTGCACTTCTATGGTTTGCTATTGGTGGATCTTTGGATTTCTTAAGCATTTTTTAGATTTGGCATTACCTATACAGTGGGAGTTTCTAGATGTGTATGTTAATTATATGACAAGTTTGGCACTTGGAGCTTGTGATTGCATGTTATGGGTTTTATATGTTGATGGCATGAGGTTCACTTGTTATAATTTGTATACCTTTGAGATATGGATAGTTGGATGCATTTTGTGGGTGTCATTTTTAGATATGGTGATTGATGGGTCTAGTTATTAGCTTATTTTTTGTTACTTTCATGCATACTTTTAGACACTTTTAGATATACCTTCTAAAAAATATTCCTATATCATTCTATCTTTTCATTCTTATTATGCAAACTTGAACATAAAATATAATGATGAAAATATGGTTATGAAATAATAGTATTTCATGGTTTATTTGTAGATATACATGAAATGTGGATGGAATTCTATGTTTTAATTATGATAGTTAGTCTTGTATACATGTTTGTGAATTAACCTTTTTGCAGCCAAGGAGGAACTATAGCACATAGCAGTTGAAAGTTGAACCCCCAGCGAAAGGAAGATTGGGACAACAAAATAGGGGAGTTCCAGATTAAGATGAATGCGATAATTATTGATTAAAGACACTTGATGGAGATTGAACGTGCATTATTACAACAAGTTAATAAGTGTTGGAAGAGGATGACTCCTTTATTGATAGGATTTTGAAAAATGTTAGTGTGTTTTACATGCAATCTTGTTTTACATGCAATCCTGTTTTATAGAGTTTCAATCCTATTAGGATTCTTCTTTCCTTTCCGTTATGGTTTGAACAATTCAATCTTAACTATACGCTCTAATATCTAGGAGTGGAAGTTAATGATTGTGATTAGTTTTTGCTTTGAATAAGAGTCCCTTGATCTTGTATATAGTTGATGGTTGAGTCCTTAGATAAGTTAGTTGGTTTTTTAGTTTTTCATTATCAGTTATTTTCTAGTTTCAAGACATGATGGACACTCAGAATGATTGAATATAATATGTGAGAATATATTATGCAATCTTTCATGATATGCAATGAATGAAGTCAATTTCACTAGATGTGTAGAATCTATTAGTTAGATTTGGTTTCAGTTAAGTGAGAACAACCACTTGAGCAGGCCACTCAAGGTAACTATTCTTCACTTAATTTTCTAGTTGTTTATTTATGTTTAATAACTATTTTATGTTTATCAATACTTCATGAACTAAATGTAAGTTAAACTAGAATCTCATACTTTTCTTATTGGTAATGAATGTTCATGAGCATACATGTAATGGTTAACCAGTAGTACTCTAGAGGTTAAATTAGTTTATTTTTTAGTTTTGATTAGTTTTGAGTTGATGTAGTGATCTTTTATTTACAACAGTTCAGTTACAATCTAAGTTGTAGGTAATTGTAGCCATTAGTTATGATTTGTTTCTTCATTGTAATGCAATTTTGTGATTTCCAACAAATAGAATAACTTGGATAGGATAACTTAGATAGTTTTGAGTCTCTGAAGGCATATACAATGTTGCACTATCACAAGTTCACAACCCTTGGGTTGACATTTTTGTTGGAGTAAGGGAAACACTAAGAGGGGGGTGAATCAGTGTTTCAATAATCAATTTAAACTTAATGATTCTTTAAAACACTTAAACTCTTTGAAAACAATAAATGTTCAGTTTCAAGAATATAACCATATGTGATAACCAAACTTCAGATTCTTAAACAATAAGTAAACCAAATGTTGCAATGTAAATAAAGGAAACTGCAGGACCAAAATGCATCCATAAAAAAATCATAACACAGTGTTTTTCATGAGTGGAAAACCCTCGTAGGGATGAAAAACCACTCATAAAATGCTTCATTGGCTTATCAAAATGCCTCACTGGCTACAGAATGCCTCACTAGCTACAAAATGCCACACTGGCAACATATGACCTCATTGGCCAAAGATCAAACTTGTCTCACTAACATGATCTTATACACATTTTTGGATCATTAATAAATTCAATTACAGAGGGTTACTCTATTCCACTACATAACATTTCTACTTTCCATCCTAACACATTCAATGTCCTAAAGATTCATTAAATTGGAATCTTCAAAACACAAGATGTATTAGATTATACACTTCACTATTTTGCATACATTTTTGCAAAACAACATTTCAAAATTCTGCTCATAAACTCAACATGATATCTCTATGAAAGCACCGAACCAATAACAATGATAAATCACTATTTATATAAACAATCAATAGTACCCATGATGCTACCAATTGTCACTGTTTAGACAATCAAATGAATTATGTACAAACTATTTCATAACTGACCCTTAAGTCATCATGATGACTTGTGTTCAACTTACTTAACTTACCTTTTACCATGGTCAATACAATATGCAAGTTGTGTGTATACATTTAACAAAAGACAAACTCAAAGAATAACACACTTAACAAACTATGAGAATAACTATTCTTTGCATATAGTCAACACTACCAATAAACTGTGTGTACATATTAAATAATAGACACATGCCCTCAAGTAGACTTCACATTTGCAAGACACGGCCTATGTAAAGGCTTTTAATAAATCTGATAAATAGTTTAAAACTCATGCCCTAGCATTGAGATTCAAAGACTCAAAATGTATAGACTCTTGACTTAAACAATATGCATACCCTTGTAAGAGATAAACCAAGGCTAAGCATATGAAATATTGAATAGAAGTTGATACCCTAACTCAACATGACAAAAAATTTCAAACAAAAAAAATAGACCAGAAATATATGAGATGAAACCCAAGCATAAGCACAATGAGTGACTATGTACACAACAACATATTCTGAAAACAACTTGACCAAGACAAAATACCATTTCCAATTTAGCCAATAACCAAGGAGAGTTACCAAAATAATCTCCATTGAAAGCTTTAACTACCTAAATAACCTCCAAACCATTTTCCTACATAACCAAGCGTCAAACCACTATTTTCCTCAATGTTTTCCTTCCTTCACCAAGCTCTTCAATCCCTAAATCAGCTGCTAAAAACCATGTTTCATTGTTTTCCAAATGATAAATTTTAGGGCACAATCATTGTGTCAAATATACACAATAATGTTTTCACTTTGAGACAAAATCATTTTGTCAATGTTTATACCTCAATGGTACTAAAAATTCATGACATTCAAATGATATATGTCGATGTTAAAAACATAGCTTTTATTTATATGAGTACAATACTCATCACAATGCCTTGTATCAGTCTAGTGATGCAAATGTGCCAAGGTCAATGCATAAGACCCATGTGATGGTCTATAACAAAATGATAAGTGTAGCCCAAATCTAAACCTTAAGACCAAAGCATGTCTTAACACAAAATATGTCAAGAGTAGACAACCACCATATGTATACCAAGTATGTTGTCTCAATAACCTTTCACTGTCAAAATCACCCATAAACACAAAAATATATACTACCTTTGTGACCAAAGAGCATTTCCATCCTAATGACATTCAACCTTAATCAAATATCATTGAACCTTTAATTAATACCAAACATGTATATATATATATATATACCAATGTGTATTACCTGAAAAATGTGCCAAGTTGAGCATTCAACCAAAGCCAAACTATATCATGTCTTTCATTAAAGTGCATAATATCTGAATGCATGCCACCTCTGATCAACCCTTAACATCAATGCCAAAACCAATGTCAAAGGGGTCAACAAACTCCCCCTTTGGCATTGATTTCAAATCAACCAACTGATAGAATATCACATGTAGAAGCACCAATGAACCAATCCCTGCCATGTCAAACAATCGCCAAAATTATGCAATATTAATCATCATGAACCAAATGAACAACCATAACTGATCTTGTATGCCAAAACTAAATTTCAAATATGAATGTTATTCATGCTATCATGAACCAAATCCTGGAATGAAAACCATAGACCTGTCACTGAGCTCATCTCCCCCTTTTGACAATAATTCCAAAGGTCAAAGGGGTAGGAAAACAACCAATACTTGCTAAAATACTTCAAATTGTTGCCACACTGAAAGATCTAAATAAATAAACATAAAAATAGAGCAGTGTAGAATGAATCACAGTGACTTCCATACCATGAAGATATGCATGAAATATGAACCAGGGGTGTAAAATATACATTGAGACTCCCCCTAAAACTATGCAACAAAAAGATCATTTTCCCCCCCTTTCAAGAACACTAAATGCAAGATAAACCATGGGCAACTCATGTCAAGGATAGTCAAGAATTGGAAAATTTCCACAACAAATCACAAGTAGATCCAAGTGATGTAAGACCAAATGCATTGTTCCTTTGTTGCAACATTGCCATCACAACTATTTCGTTGGTACTAAAACAACACACTGTCTTCACCAACAATGGTAAGGACTATGATTAAGGATAGCATACTGTTTTCTTAAGTACTACAATGCAAATCAGCAATGCCTTGTTTTAGATATCTCTCAATTTGGCACACCAATATGCCATTAATGATTTTGCATTAAAAACATATTGTATTGGCCAAGTACATAGTTGTGATGCTATTCATGTCTTTCATTAATGATCGTGTAACAATAATAATCTCATCGAGAGAAGGAGAAAGCTCCTTGAAGATCAAATAAACCATTCTTCTCAAACTAGTATCCTTGGACCAAAAGAACTTGGTAACAGAAAGAAAAGTTTTGTAGCTTCAACCTTTGTAAAGGTCTCTCCTTGGTTGATCAAATACAAAAGCTTGGTGATGATCTTATTACATTTCAAAGCTCAACCTTCAAATCATATTAGGGTTATCTATTGTCAATGAATGCAAGATAGGCCACTGTAGTTGTACCTCTACAACAAGACTATCTCACCATTTGCAACCTGCTAGCCAACAATTTTCATTAAAGAATACCACTGTTAAATACCATAATTCATCAAAAGAGAATGACTTTCATCAAAAAGAACAAATGAATACATAAAAAAAAATGACTATCATTGTTGATAAAGAGCATAATACTAGAAAATATCACAAGATCATTCTCCACTATGACTACAAAAAGAAGATGCAAAGAAGAATTGAATAACATTTGCATATCTATTCCTTGAATCATGCCAAAACTAGGCACCAACATCACTATCATTGATCATAGAAGGAAGACACTGTTAAGAATTCAATATTAGATAACCATTGTCATCCAAGACATTGAAAAACTCAAGCATGAAAAGCACTATCATTTGTTGTCAAACATTTGATCATAGAATACAAAAAACTGCACCAAGATATCATTAAACTTATTCATTGTGCAAAAGAATTGAATAGACTAACACCATATTGTCTTAGCATATGCATATCCACTATTAGTAGAATCCAACACTATATCCTTGTAACAATATCACTTGTATCATTTGCACAAGCATAAAGGCACTTCCTCCTAGATCAAATTGTATGTCGAGACCACTTAGTATCAAGCATTGCAGCATGTGCACAACAAGTTCAATCAAATTTCAAGCATAGTTTATAAGAAACTGTCAAGTCAAATATTATTGTCTCAATCATTGCAACTGTCAATGTATAGATATTATCAAGTTGAAGTGTCAAATCACTATCCAAGGTAATTCACTATCCAAGATACTATCCAAAACATCATGGTCTATCCAACTTACTGCCAAAGCATAGAAAGTATTCATCCCTATCAAAAGATAGTAATAAATATTCACTTAACTATTATTTCTTCAAGCAACAAACATTTTTGTTATATCACTATTTTTCAAGGCATTGTTTACAAGTTTAAATTACTATCCATTTAGTTGGACCACACTCAAACCCCTGTGAACTCATACCACTGTCAATACTTTGTGATCAGATACTTGCAAGCACAAACATAAATTTCATTAAACTATCATTATGAACTAATCTTCTAAAACAACTCTGTCAATTGGATGTATTGAATCCCTAAGATAGAGAGCAATGAGAACAAAATATATCACTGTCTAGTGTGTCACAAATTTTCTATATAGGTACTTGTCTTCTACAACAAGTATTTTCTAGACAATGCATCATCATGAAAGAGCAAATGAAGAAACAACATTATTCTAGATTCAAGGAGCATTGTCTAAATAACAGAGCACATTATCATTGTACATGACATATGAAAATGGTAGAACATACTAGAATCATGTAAAGCAGTATTGTTAATCAATAGTCATGACAATAGTATGAAAGAAATCAAAGATATCAAAGTGTCATATCACTAACTAAAAACATATTCAACTGCCACTTACTTCAAAAACACTTCCACCAACCTGTGTTATATTGAGTGAATATCATATCACCACATAAGATCCACTTTATCACCACAATATCAACATGTTCACCACACACTATATTGATAGCACAAAAAAACTAACTTTGCATTTATTGACCCATAGTGTGTAGAAGTGTAATGTCCAAGAAACTTTTCAAGACAAGATGTCAATGTGGAACATAAAACAACAGACTGTACAACCATTAACACTAAACCATTTCTCCATTGTCCAAGTAATAACAAGCCTCAAGTATGAGAAGCTTTGACAAACAGTGAACAAAACCTTATGTAAGCCTTCTATCAATCATCATGAAAGGATAGCCAAGGAATTCAAACCAATGTTATGATCATGGGGATAAATGTTGCTACACAATGACAACATCATTGTCCTTTCAAAACTTGTTCACTTATATTGCATGGTGACTTTTAGATCAACAACAACATAATAGAAAGACAAAAAATATTTGCATCAACATGACATTAATCACTTTACTAGAACCATTACCACTTTGACAAATACCTTTGTCCAAACAACATTCCATTACTGTAAAGACACAACTTCTTTGTTGTTGTGTATGGGGTTTGATTGATAAAACTATTAATCTCCCCCTATCATCGTGCTTCCTTTTATGCACTACTATGTCACTTGTTTAGTATGCACAAGACCTGATTCTTCTTTTTCTTTCTGTTGTTCTCCAAACTTTCTTCTCTAGTTTCTTCTTATCACTAGATGTTTGTGACTTTGTATTTTTCTTATGTAAGCAATAATTTATTCTCTCCTATTTCACAAACCTAGTCCTATAATGCTTTGCAATAAGACCATGATTATGACATTTATAACATATTACATTCATATTCTTACAGAATGCATATTGATTTCTACAAGAACCTGCTTTATGCCCATAACCATTACATGAATAACAATAACCAGAAAATGAATGAGTGTACCTTACTGATTGATCTTGCCAAGTAGGTGGAAATCTTGTAAACCTGTTTGCTCTACTTATTCTTCCTCTGTTGAAGCTCTTGAACCGTCTACTGTCAGTAGTCTTAATTTTTTATTTCTTCTTTTCTTCAGTCTTAGGGACAACAATGCAATAATTTAAATCAATCTTCGTTCTTGTTGTTTTTCTAACTCCAAAACTCTATCCTTCTACAAATCCCACACCAATAATGTCCTTGTGATGTTTCTACTTTCTTAACATCTCATTCAATTTTTTGGTGCTCTCATCAAATTTCTAATTATTTTCTAATTTCTTTTTAACATTCTCAAGATCTTTCCTTAGAGAAACTATTTCTCTTCATGCTTGTGGCATTCAATTGTTTTAACTTCCAAATCAAAACTTGTCATGTCTGCTATCCTCTTGTTTTCTTCAATCCCTAATTTTAGATTGACAATCAGCTCATCTTTTACAGTGTGTTCTTTTAACATAGAACTTTCCTCTATACTCCTTTTCAATGAGACAAACTCACTCTCTAGCCTTTTACAATCTTCCACTTTGGTTTGCAAGTTTATCTAGTAACTTCTTCAACTCTTCTAGACTCTACCAATTGTAACTTTAGATCCCAATTCTCCTTTATGAGTTTCTCAATCTCATTAAGGGCATAAATAAGTTCACCTTCAAAATGAATTTCACATGCATCTTTAACATACTCTTGTTCAAAGTCACTCACAAAGGGATCTTCTATGTCAACACTCTTCTCTATATAATCATTTTTTTAACTAGGTTTAGAGGGTATTTGTTCTTCAACATTCTGCTAAGTATTTATTTTTCCTCTATTTCTCTTACTTTTTTCCATAACAAGTACTCCACTACCAGGAACCACTAAGTTGGTTAAACTTTGTGCAAGGGTATGGCTCTAATACCACTTGTTGGAGTAAGGGAAATATTAAGAGGAGGGGTGAATCACTATTTCAATAATCAATTTTAACTTAGTGATTCTTCAAAACACTTAAACTCTTTGAAAATAATAAATGTTCAGTTTCAAGAATATAATCATATGTGATAACCAAACTTTAGATTCTTAAACAATATGTAAACTCAAATGTTGCAATGTAAATAAAGGAAATTGCAAGACCAAAATGCATCCACAAAAAAATCATAACACGATGTTTTTCATGAGTAGAAAACCCTCATAGGGATGAAAAAACACTCGTAAAATTCCTCACTAGCTTATCAAAATGCCTCACTGGCTACATAATGCCTCTTTGGAAAAGCCTCACTGGCTACAAAATGCCTCACTAGCAACATACGACCTCATTGGGAAAAAATCAAACTTGTCTCACTAACATGATCTTATACAACATTTCTGAATCATTAATAAATTCAATTACAGAGGGTTACTCTATTTCACTGCATAACATTTCTACTTTCCATCCTTACACATTCAATGTCCTAAAGATTCATTAAATTGGAATCTTCAAAACACAAGATGTATTAGATTATACACTTCACTGTTTTGCATACATTTTTGCAAAAGGAAATTTCAAAATTCCGCTCATAAACTCAACATGATATCTTTGTGAAAGCACCGAACCAATAACAGTGATAAATCATTGTTTATATAAATGATCAATAGTACTCATGATGCTGCCAATTGTCATTGTTTAGACAATCAAATGAATTGTGTACAAACTATTTCATAACTACCCCTTAAGCAATCATGATGACTTGTGTTCAACCAACTTTAACAAGACTTTTACCATGCTCGATACAATATGCAAGCTATGTGTATACATTTAACAAAAGAAAAACTCAAAGTGTAACACACTTAACAAACTATAGAATAATTGTTCTTTACACATAGTCAACACTACCAACAAACTGTGTGTACATATTAAATAATGGACACATGCCCTCAAGTAGACTTCATATTTGCAAGACACAGCTTGTGTAAAGGCTTCTAATAAATCTGCTAAATGGTTTAAACCCCATGCCCTAGCATTAATATTTGAAGACTCAAAATTTATAGACTCTTGACTTAAACAATATAAATACCCTTGTAAGAGATAAACCAAGGTCGAGCATATGAAATATTGAATAGAAGTTGATACCCTAACTCAACATGACAAAAAAATTCACAAAAAAAAAACAAACCAGAAATATTTGAGATGAAACCTGAGCATAAGCACAATGAGTGACTATGTACACAATAACATATTCTGAAAACAACTTGACCAAGACAAAATACCATTTCCAGTTTAACCAATAACCAAGGAGAGTTACCAAAATAATCTTCATTGAAAGCTTTTCTTGCATAACCAACAGTCAAACCACTATTTTCCTCAATGTTTTCCTTCCTTCACCAAGCTTCTATACCACCACATTCACCAAGCTCTTCAAGCCTTAAATCGGCTGCTAAAAACCACGTTTCATTGTTTTCCAAATGATAACTTTTAGGGCACAATAATTGTGTTGAATATACACAATAATGTTTTCGCTTTGAGAAAAAATAATTTTGTCGATGTTTATACCTCAATGCTACCCAAAACTTGTGACATTCAAATGATATATGTCAATGTTAAAAACATAGCTTTTATTCATACGAGTACAATACTCATCATAGTGCCTTGTATCAGTCTAGTGATGCAAATGTGCTAAGGTCAATGCATAAGACCCATGTGATGGTCTATAACAAAATGATAAGTGTAGCCCAAATCTAAACCTTAAGACCAAAGCATGTCTTAACACAAAATATGTCAAGAGTAGACACAACCACCATATGTATACCAAGTATGTTGTCTCAATAACCTTTCACTATCAAAATCTCCCATAAACACAAAAATATATACTACCTTTGTGACCAAAGAGCATTTCCATCCCAATGACATTCAACCTTAATCAAATAGCACTGAACCTTCAATGAATACCAAACATGTATATATATACCAATGTGTATTACCCGAAAATGTGCTAAGTTGAACATTCAACCAAAGCCAAACTATCTCATGTCTTTCATTGAAGTGCAGAATATCTGAATGCATGCCACTTCTGATCAACCCTTGACATCAATGTCAAAGAGGTCAACAATTTTAATGTAGTCTTGCAATGTTGAGTGGACTATTTAGTTAGATAAACCTCTGATTTGTGTATGTTCTAGCAAGTTTACAATAAATTAGTTAAGACTCTACATTTTTGGCATCGTTTTCAGGGATGGTGCTGTCTTCATACATTTCTTTTTAAGCTTTCATAGTTTACATTTTGTTTTTAGCATTAGGATTGTTAGACTTAATATTTTTAACATTAGAAGATACACTAACATTGTGCAGGACTACTACTTTATAAAGCCATATTTCATGTATGCAGAGGAAGAGAGATTCTTTGGGTAAATTCCTTCCCTCTACACGCCAAAAATCCATAGCATAAATTGGTGAGCCCAGTACTCAGAGTGAGGGTAATACTGAAGAAGAAACTTCCCTATCACCAACATCTACTACACTTATAGAGGGAACATATCACACCATGGGTGATGTAATGGATGATGATCCTGAACATGCAACATTTGAGTTCCCAATCACTAACCAGGAAAGGGCTACAGTGCTAAAGAATATCCCTCCTTCAGCCTTACCAGTCTTTTATGGGTTAATGATCGAGGACCCAGATACATTTATGTTTGAATTTGATGTCCTCTGAAAAAGTTATGACTATAATTTTGATGCTCATAGGATCAAACTCTCCCCTGCCACTATAAAATATGCAACCCTAAGATGGTTCATGGGATTAGATAGGGATGATGTTCCTAATTGGGACACCATGAAGACATTGTTCTTAGAGAAGTACCAAGACTATTGTAGGGGACCTAATAGGATGAAATATGACATTTTTAGAATGTCATAGAAGGAGGATGAACCACTAGAATATTATGTGGGGAGATTTCAATTTTCTTTGAAGAAAAACCCATAGAATTAGTTGTTTGAAGAGTCCCTCAAGCTGGTATTTTTGAGGGGAGTTAATGATGACTGTATGGATGCCCTGAACCTCATTGACAAGGAGATATCTCTTAGATACCATTTGAATACACCTACAAGGTCTATAAGAATTATTCTAGGACCTTCACTAAAAGGCCAAGAGGAGATAGGACATCCACTATTGGTAAAACATCTATAGGGGTTTCAACGATAGAGTTAAGCAACCTGTTGTCCAACTTGAAGGAGCACATTATCAGCCACTTAACAACTCATTTGGATACTCTCCACATCAATAAGAAGCAAGAGGAAGTTGAGGCCATTCTCACTAAATACTGTCCAAGTTGTAGGCAAAGAAAAGCGAACTATAAATGTAAGAGGGTGGCTAGTATCTAGCAAGATAAAGTTGAGAAACTTGATTTTCAGACAATTGAAGGAGATGATGGATAACTCTTTTATATAGCTCAAAGGAGGCTATGGAAAAAAATACAAGGTATGCCATAAGACCCCCTCAGCTTTAATTCATCCTTTCTTATTGGGAATTAGAACTTTTCTGCTTGGAACTCTTAACCCTAGCCAGCAAATCAAAATTAGTGGTAAAACCCTCAACAATGGCCACATCCCCAACAAAATTGGAACCAACAATAGAAAAATTCATGGCCACAAAAAAAATTCTAGGGTTCCAATTATAACCCCCAATGGACAACACAACAGAATCAGTGATAGCCTCAGTGGCAAAAAGGTCAGCGGTGGCAACAACAAAATGTAAACTATCAACATCCTATGCTTCCACCTCCACAACAATAAGCTATTATGCCTCCATCAAATCCTACATACCAACCACCTAAGCCACCACAACTACCTACCCAACCTGCACCTAACCCTAACAATAGGCCTGTTCAACAAGCTTATGCTAACGAAGCTATGCAATACCCCACTTATGGGGTAGAGGTGAGTGATGCCCACCTCGATCAAGAAAACAACTTGCTAGGCCTTTGTCCCCTCAAATTACAAATATGGAGGATGAGGAAACTACAGTTGGTGCTTCAAACAAAAAACCTTTGGAACTTGAGTCAAATTAGGTACACCAAACTACCTCAAGTCCAAATCCTCCTTTTCTTGAATGCCTAGCTATTCAAAAGCATCACACATAGGCTGAGACAAAATTCTTGGGTCAATTAAAAGATGTGAACATCAACATTCCACTCATCCAAGCTATCAAAGACATCCCTATTTATACTAAAACTACAAGGGACCCATGTCTTAAGAAACCAAGAAGGAAATGGAAGGATCCTCAGACAGTCCATATCCTAGGAAACCTTGCAAATATCATGTTGGGGAGCATAATTGTTCCTAAGTATACAGACCTTGGTAGTCCATTAGTGGACATCAAGATTAATGGGACCCTTATTAAGAACACTTTGATAGACTTGGGGCAACAATCGATGTAATGACTAAGGAAACAATGCAGTTACTTTAATTAGCCAACCTTAGACCTACAAAAACTATTTTATAGCTAGTTGATAGGTCAACAGTCAAGCTTGAAGGAATCATTGAAGACTTAGTTATTATATTGGATTCGTAGGAATATCCTGCTGATTTTATAGTTTTACAACCAAAGTTTAATCCTACAGGCTACCCACTCATCCTAGGCAAGCCCTGGTTAGCTACAACCATTACATTTATAGGTTGCAGGTCTAGTAATATTTTAATATCTAATGGGAGAATGACTAATAAATTGGTCCTCTAAGCCCAACCTTATGTTGATCTTGAGAAAACTATCTGGCCCACTCTGGATGAGGAAGATAACTATTCTTTGTAGACATTCATGACCATATAATGCAACCCTTTATTGGATGATCATAATGAAGATGAGCTTATTGCTCACATAATTCAAAATGACTTGGGTAGGATCCCACAACAATAGAGTTGTCTTGCATGCCCACAAGACCCTTTGCAAAGTATTATATCCACTGATTCCTCAGAAGAAATGTCTCATATTTTTCATTCCTTACTACCACAATAGTGTGTACCAATCATTCCAAACCCTGACCTCTCATCTATGCAAGAATCATCCAAGGAATTAGAAGTCATGCCAGGAAGAACGCTGAACATAAATAATGCCTTGACTGATGAACAATATAATTCCTCGCACACAATGTCGTAAGCACACTCAACATCATATGCATGGGATTACCCTGATATGAAAGGCATAGATCTTGACTTATGTATGCACAGGATTTATATCAATGATGGTTATAGACCCATTCAACAGCCTTAGAGACATGTGAACTTGGCTTTGAGAGACATAGTCAAAGTTGAACTTCAAAAACTCCTTGATGCAGGTTTTATCTATCCTATATCTAAAGGTGAATGGGCCTCACCTTTAGTAATTGTTCCTAAGAAAGGTGGAAAGTGGAGAGTTTGTGTAAATTACAGGGAATTGAATACAACCACTAGGAAATACCACTTTCCATTTCCCTTCATAGATCAAGTGTTTGATTCTCTACCTAGAAA